>VZTH01002388.1:0-60283 GCA_013397815.1 Aleadryas rufinucha | reverse complement strand
GCCGCCGGCGGGGAGCGGGCGCTGTCCGTGCGGCTGCCCCGGCGCCGGGAACCCGCTCCCGGGTCGTGGAGTGTCGCCGGCGGGAGGACGAAGCGAAGAGAGCCGGGCTGCGGCGTGCCTCTCGGCGGGGTTCCCTGCTCCGGGAGAGGCGGCCCGGCCGTGCCCGAGGGAACCTTACCAACGTGGGTAAATATCTGAATGGGAGGGGAGAGTGCCAAGAGGATGTTTCCAAGCTCTTCTTGGTGGTGTCCAGCAATAGGACAGGAGGCAATGGGCAGAAACTGATGCACAGGAAGTTCCACCTGAACCTCCTTCACTGGAAATACTCAAGAACCATCTGGACACAATCTTGTGCCGTGTTCTGGGACAACCCTGCTTGAGCAGGGAAGTTGGGACAGATGACCCACTGTGGTCCCTTCTGACCTGACCGATTCTGTGAGGGTGTGAGGGCTCTGGGGGTGTTTGGGCTTGGGGAAACCCATCCCTCAACACTTCTGCCTCTGCAGAGCCCTTGGCAGGGCATTGTGCCAGCCAGCCAGTGGCTGGGAGCCAGACAGTGGGATGTGCATGTTCACCAGCCCCGCACTCGCTGGGGAACCAGAGAAGTCCCAGATTCCCAGGAGCAGTGCGTATTGGGCACCTTGGAAAGTATGAAGTCCTAGTCCCAGCTATGCCATAACCTGGTGCATAGCCTGAGAGCAAGCACCCCTTCTTCTTGGGGGTGCCGTCCAAATGTCATTGCCTAAGACAGCTTCTTATTCACTTAATTCAAGTTTTTTCCTGCTTAAGAATTCAAGAGTTAGATGGAAGAAGACAAGGATAGCTCACCAGTAGTCCAGAGACAGCATGGACATTCTCCATAAGTGCCTCTGGAAACCAAGCCACATCAAAAGCAGCAGTTTGTTCAGCTCTGAAGGATATTTAAGAACAACATAATCCAGAGCAAGCAGCTGTAGATGAAAACAAATCTGGATTTCTAAATTTGGAGTCTGTTTCCTGGCACCTGATTCAAAGAATTTACTTGCCTTCCCCCACCTTCTGTTGTTAAACAGTCTCATCTTAACTAATTTTGACTTAATTTCATTATCTCTGTGGACAATACTTTCCCAAATGTCATTTGCATCTTACTCAACGATAGATGTCATCTGAAGTAGATTAGTCACTGCATGCAACAGGAAGAAGACCTGGTGTTGGTGTGGATGAAAACAGCACCCAGATGTGCCTGCTGTTCCTGCTCCCTTGGGAGGGGAGACCTCAGGCTTGAGGTCCATTCAGTCCTGCATGTTTCATGAGAATGTCAATGGGAATCTCCTGGAAATAGGAGAGCAGGGGCTCATTTTGTAGAGGCATTATGATGCCTAAATATTTTTTGCAAAGTGCATGGGCAGGTAAATTAGAGCGCTATAGGAAGGATCTTATGGCAATAGATATGAGGCAAGCTTAAGGTACCAGAAAAACCCAAGGTGTGATTTTGACATTTTCAACAGGAAAAGTATTAGCTCCACAGTATTATTTATGTAGCAACTTGGGGGTAATTGTGTTTCATAAGTCTGTATGCACTTGCATGATAGATGGCTTAAGATGAGATTTTACATCAAAGCCACAGAGAATTAGGCTTCATTTTGAACTGCCTTAATTCTGTTAAAACCTGGAACTAATGTAGAGTGCAGTTATGGCACAATATAAATAACATATTGTACAAATAATGCTCTACCTATTAGAAATCTTTAATTTCTTGAATTCCTTGAGTTCTTGAATTCTGGAGTTCTTAAATGATTCACCTTTTTGGCAGCTTTTGTGACCATCAGCACTGGACTTGCAAGGCAATTTCAATTCCTAGTCTGCAAATTGCTCTGTGTCCTGTTGGTTTCATTTAAAAGTCTGCCTTGTGGGTGATGGTGGTATTGGAAACAGGGGATTGTGATTTCTTAATGCAATTACACTGGAGCTGAAGCAAAGCCACAAAGGAGAATGAACTTTTATTCAAACATCTGTCAGCTGTGACATAGACCAGGAGAGATAAAATTAAGATTGAATTATTTTGCTCTGATATTTTGTTACCAGTGCATTCTTGAATTACATTGAAAAAAGAATCTAGACAACAGGATGATGAAGGCACATCTCTTTTCCCTTCCATCACCCCATGAATGAGTTTAGGAAATTTAGGAAAGAACTTTTCATTTCAAGATTTTCTTCCATGAGGGGATCACATTTTAGCTGTTCCATTTTTTTTGTTCTTTCAGAATTCTTTGTTCTTGAGTCTTCTGCTGTTTTCTTTCTGATAATACCAAATCAACTTTTATCCACAGATGTGGTATCCTCATAATTCCAAAATATTTCTGAGCATTGGGATCCAGTGATCTCTTAAGATCACTAGTGGTGAGCAATGGGAGGATTCAATATCAAGGTAAACTAATACCAAACACATCCAGGAGATGGCAATGAAATGACCTTTTATAACAAAGCCTTCATTCAGACAACTAGCTGGAAGCTTCATTATTGGCAAGACAAGTCTGTATAAAGGATGGAGGAAGCAGAATAAATAAAAAGCAGGATAAAAAAAGCCTATTGTGTTCCCTCCCAAAGAAAAAAGTGTTTCACCCCTTTTTCTAGAAAGCACCCTGCTCCAGCATCTCAGAGTGTTGACCTGGTATATCAGTTCCATACTGCTTATTTACATTCAACTTCAGTGCAAGTTAAAAACAGAAGTTAAGAGATGATTTTTCTGCTGACATGTGGCTGATAGTGCAGAGTACTATAAAATGTATAAAAAAGGTGCTGTAACTGCCATCTGTATGCAAGTCATATTTAAACCTATTTTCCTTTGTTCAGATTAAAAAGGTGCACTGATGCTAACAATCCTGTTTGTTGTATTGCTGAAACATCCAAGTGCCTAGAGAGGTTTTCTATGCCATGTGCTTCTGATGTTAATTCCTGAAGACATCATAGGACAGTTAACTAAAATTGAAGCAGATACTACTTTGCTTAACAAAATGTGCAGTAATGAAAGTGTTCTTCTTTCAGGAGGTTGCGAAGAGGTGAAACAATACTTTAACCAAGAAAAAAATGTGTTTTATATAAAAAATCACTCAGCCTCCCCTCATAAATAACTGATCTTCTCTTTTTTTTATTGAAGAAGAAGAATATGATGAGCCTCCACAGTGTAAGGCGGGCCAAGACATTGTGCTGCAGTCACCTGTGGACTGGGTGCTTTTGGACGGCCGAGAAAGTTCGGATGACCATGGAATTGTGCATTATGAGTGGACACTGCTGCAGGGTGACTCATCAGTTGAAATGCAGGTACATGTGCAGTCCCCCTCATGGCCAGTTACTTCCAGACTGTTGTGTTCAAGTTTTAACTGTACGGCTAAAAATATTAAATATATTCAAATCTGTCTACCAGGCACCAAAATTAGGATGCCTACACAACTCAAACATTTATTTCACAGAAATGTAGAGCAGCCCAGGTTGGAAGGGACCTCAAAAGATCATCTAGTCCAACTGTCTTTGGGACAGGGAGCCTCAATGAGATTATCTTATCTGTCCAATCACATCTTGAAGACCTCAAGTGAAGGAGACTACACCGTGTCCCTGGGGAGTTTGTACCAGTGATTATTTCTAGTGGCTTACACAGTTAATCTGTATCCTGGATGGCATGGGACAGCCAGCAGCAAACAAGTAGATGATAATGCTCTACTGTATTTGAGCTCTGCTTTGTTTGTAATCACTGAACCTGGTTTTCAGCTTCTGTCACCCCAGTTAGAGACCCCTCAGTAATTCACTTACTAAAAATAATAAGGGATTTTCACCAACAGTCTCCTGTCAGGGCTTATGGAGAAGGTACAAAGAAATGTGTGATGTAGACCCTATGAGATATTTTATCCATACATTTTCTGCTGCACTTTGGTTTCAATTTAAAATAACCATCAAGAGAGGTATTCTTCAGTCTTAGCCTTCTTAGTGAATGCCCTAAGATCAGCAGAAAAAGAAAGGAAAAATGTGTCAAATCCACAGACTCTACTCATGGTCTGTTCACAGCCCACAATATCCAGGACACACTGGGAACTCCACCTAGAGCAGGAAGGATATGTAAAGGTGAGAGAGTGTGAACCAAAAAGAAACTTTAAGAATAGTTGCTAGATATCATCTGGATAAAATGAACACTTTATTATCAAAGACTTGTTAATCTAACCCCTTGCAGCATTATTTTCTTTAAAGAGTAATGAAATACTTTTTAAATTAATCTGTGATTTAGTAACATAGGGTAAGACAAAAATTTAAAAATTAATAAAAAAAATTAAAGTTTATATTTTTAATATTACCCAAAATCACTCTATAAAATAGAGACAAGTCTTATATCCATTTAAACTTGCAAAATTCACATTAACCTTGGTGGCTTCTTTGTGTTTGTTAACAGAAAATGAATTTGACACACGTTTATGCTTAAATAAATACTTCTCCATTGAGTTCAAATGAGCTGGGATTTCTCCTACAGATATGTACCCTGGTGATTAGCCATGATAATTTAAATTTTAGAGTTGAATTAATAACTGTGATTTTTTTTCATGCATTCTTCAGTTGATGTCTTTAATGCTTCGGTTACTGCCCTGAAGTTACTGGATTTCGTGTCATTTATTCTTTGAGAATAATGTATGAATCCATAGCTACAAGGGAGGATGGGAGTGTGTTTAAATAAGATAAAAGGCAGCTGTTGCATTGCTCTTAGGTACCAAAGAATAAATAGAAGGCAAAGGAGGGGGAAGGACTACTATAAAGAGATCTTATCATATTGTAGAAGGAAGCCCTTTTTTTTTTGTTGTGACTGATTATTGCTTTTTAGATAGTTTGCTTCTCTGATTGCTACCCCCACGCTGTAGCTGTGCAGCTCCTGGACACTTAGGGACAGTAATGGGTTGGGGTTTTTTAAAATGCTGATTGTCTATTTTGAGCCAAAGTTTCTGTGAAAGCACATCCAGGCCAGCATTCTTCAGGGCAGCGTGAAGATAAAAAGGAAAGCACAGAGGTCACTGGGAGGAGTGGTGGCGTATTCAGAAGTCAGTGGCATTTCCCTGGCTCTGCCCTGGGAAGAGACTTGGACTCCTGGGAAGAGACTTGGAAGAGACTTGGCTCATGAGTTTTAAATACCACATTTCCTCTCCCAGCAATTGTAGTGAACAACAGCAGGTGTTTTTTAGAGCATAATAATTTCTTTAATTCACTAAAGAATAAAATTCTAAGGGGTCATACACTCCATCAGGAGGATCAACAGTCTGATCAGATGACTGAGTGCATTCATGTAAACAGAAAAGGAAAGAAATTTCAGTTAGGAAATTTTCTCACTGAGAGAAAAAACGTGTTTATCAATACACTCTTCTATAGTGGTAGGTCTAGGACTCTGGGACCATATTAATAAAAAATTCCTGTTCTCTTGCAGGCATGAAAAGTAATTTCTGTGGATCCATATATATTGTCTACAGACTAACTTGATAGAGAGCAAAAGGCCATTATTTTACTACCTATCCTCTAAAATTACATTTCTAATTACTCAAAAATTGAGTTATATGTATGTGTCTGCTTGTTCTCCAGTGCTGAGATCCACAGCTCCAGGCAACTGATTGCATCATGAGAAACACTACCTGAATGTTAAGTGTGGGTTTTTTTACGAACGAATGCAAAAAAAAAGAGATCAAATGTTACATGCTGAAATACATTCTTTGAGTAGGCTGGCTAGATTGCAGAGAAGTATTTAATCTGCATTATGAGCTCCTTATTCCTAGAAGGTTATGGATGGATCCATTGTGCCTGTATGGTTTTTATACTGTGTCTTTACTCAGGTACCACAACCAGGAACACTGAAACTGTCCCACATTCAGGAAGGTGGGTATATTTTCCAGCTGATGGTGACAGACACTGCAGGTCAGCGGAGCTCTGACAACGTCTCTGTGACCGTTCTGCCCATGGTTCATTCTGCAGCAGGTGAGAAAATGACGGGAGCTGTTGCCTCTGTGACAACCAGGGCATGGTATTCAGAGTAGAGCAAGGGTCTTGATAGAGGCAAAAATGTTATTCTCCATTTCCAGTGTTTTATTTTGCCCTTGTTCATTACATAATGACATCACTTTCAGCTTTGAATCGCTCTTTCAAAGTGAGGAAACAAGCAAGCATCACTTGCTTGTTAGAGCAATAATACTTCCAGGCACTGAGTATTTGTCCTTACATTGCTAATAAGCATGCAGGGTTGGAAAAGTGAAATACTGCCACAGGTATCAGGTGCATTGTAACAGTCAGATGGTGTGGGCAACATGACAGGGCTTGTGCTGTCATAGGGAAGACCCAGTTAAAATTACTTAATAGTGTGTTTGAGGCAGACTAATAATAATACTGACCTGCATCTGTAGTCTAAAAGTTGGCATGGTTTTTTGTTTTAATGCATTTAAGTTTTTCTGTCTGATGGTTGTTATTGAAGCATTATGCTGCTGGGGAAACTGAAACTGGAACTGACCCATCATTTTTAAATTCTGAGCTTCAGAAACATGTAAAAAGCATAAAAGGTAGAAAGCAAGTTAGACTTCAGTGGCTGTCAATGCCACTTAAATGTAATAACTCTATTATATGTAATAACTTACTCTTAAATGTAGTAACTTCTAATTACATTGTAATTAACAAGTTGCTAGTGCAGGTCTGCTGCTCTGGCTCAAAGTAAAAGTTAAATAGCATTATCACCATGTTCAGCAGAATCAGTGAAAATCTTGCTCTGCACCAGCACAACATCTCTGTGTGAGAGGGTAGTCCCTGTGGCAATAAGCTGGTATTACAAAAAAATCTGCTTAGTAATGCCTGTGTTCCAGAAATGGATGATAGAGTTGTGTTCATTAGTGTTTAATTCAGCTAAAGCAGACAGAGAGGTTTGCTAGTTTGTTTATTTGCTGCTGTGGGTATCTGGGGTATATTTTGTATGGAGCACATCGGGGATTTGCTGTCTTTTTTATTTTTCTAATTCCCCAGCCACGTTAGCAATTCAAGTGCTACTGCTATAGTTAAACCAGTCCCTGATGCCTTAATACATGCAAGATCTGTGCTATTACTAGTGCTGAAGTTCAGGAGATGCATTTTCAGATTTTAGGGGTTTTAAACAGTTGTCTGCATTCCTGGCATCCTTCCCTTAGTGTGGTGCAGCGTTTGGTACACAGCAGGATAACAACCAAAGGCTGTGACTCCCTCATGCAAATCGATTTGCTCTTATGACACTAATCAAGCACTGAACTTGATAGTGCTTTACAAAGTGATGAACTACACTGCTGTTGGAAAGATAAAAGCACAAATATAAACACTTGATAATTACAGGATAAGAATGGGTTTCAGGAAAGCTTTGAGTATGCAGAATGGAACATCCAGGGATACACTCCTTTTCCAGAGGAATCTAAATGTTAAAGCGTGCAGCAGTCAGTTCTTTCTGGTGAAAGTAATTTGTGAGAACATGACCTAGTCCTATTCTGGTCTGTACTGTATTGAAGTCACTGGATTGCTGATGTCAACAAATGATGAGCATTCTTTAAGTATTTTAATTAGGTTGCAGAAAACGTGCCATAAGAGATCCCATATAGTCCATATGTGTTCATGTAAAACAACATATTGTCAGAAGTACAGAATGGATATGTAGTAGGAATTACATGTTGGAGGTATGCAGTTACAGCCACAGAGATTTCATTTATTTATTTTCAGGACTGTCCTGCATCTTTTAAGCCTAGGAAGATCTTTCAGCTCAGGCCAGCAGGATTCAAAGCACTGTAAGAGTGCTGCACAAGGTGTAAGGTGCAACAGCCTCCAGGCTGAGTATTCCTGTAGTAAAAAGATTGCCAGGCAAGTGAGGAAGGTGCCAGGAACATCTGTTGCCTATATTTGCTTCTGTGTCAGTATGGTATCACACAGCTGAGTCTGGACTTTCTGCCTTCTTCATGGTTCTTCTTGACATAGCATGGTTTTGCTTTTTCCTCAGTGCTGCAGATTTTAGTCACTGACTCAGTATTTACTACTCGGATTTCTCTTTTGGTAATTTGGGAATTGTTTTTCAACAGCCTGTGTTGGGGTTTGCTCTCGCTACCAGTTTATCTGCGATGACGGCTGCTGCATTGACATCACGTTTGCATGTGATGGTGTGAGACAGTGTCCTGATGGATCAGACGAGACTTTCTGCCAGAATCGTAAGTGTGCCAGGCCACAGTGGCACAGTAGATTGTGGAAGTGACCACAGCCTCAGTGACCAAAGGGGGATGATGCTGCTTCTGTGGCCTCTCGCCCTGTAAGCAAGCAGTTCCTGTGAGTAAGCAGAATCAGCACACGGGAAGGTTTAATATCTACAGATGGCAGGTGCTCAGAAATTTTCTTCAAAGCATATTAAAACTGTCAAGGGTCCCTAAGTGACAGGTTTTGTGTTCAGCAGTTAAAATATTGTTTTTTCACTTGCATGATGATTCTGGAAACAAGAACCATGGTGTCTTTCTGAAAGGGTGTCTCAGAGGTACCCTTCGCAGTGCTGTTACACACCTTGCACAAATCTGAAACACTGTGGGCATGCAGGGGAACCAGTTGATTCACCATCACACTGTTTGCTTTCGTTAGTCATCCCTCAGCATGTGCCCATGCTCAGCTAAGTGAACAAAAACCATCAGAGGGTGAATGGGCACAATGGCTAACCACTCTTTCATCATATTTTAGTTGCTGGAGTTCACTGTAGGCGTCAGGAGTGTACTCTTGCAAGCAGTTGTTATGTATCTGTGACTCACATTTCATCATATGTGTGAACCTGAGGAAGTTGTTCACTCTGCCTCAAGGCCCATATTGGAGAGTCTTCCTTAAGAGCACTTCCATTCCCTTCAACATTGTACAAAAATTTTTGTTTGCAGTCAGCTCGGGTCGGAAGACGGTGACACATGCAGCTCTTGGCACTACCCAGCAAAGGACTGCAGGACTGGCTGAAAACACAGAGGAAAACTCTGCAGAGAACACCCTGAAAGCCACTGCCAGAAATCAACCACTTCCCTCAGTGGATGCAGACATGTCTAACCAATCGCTTTCTCAGGGACCAAAGAAACAAATCAGTGGATTTGTGCCAGGTAAGAATTGAATCACTTGCAATAAATCATTCTCCTTAAAGAAAGGAAGTGTCTTGCACCTTATATTTAATTTAATTGTCTTTTGGTGCCTGGCTAAGAGGAAAAAAATTTCAAATGTGAAAAATACAAAAGAAACCTGTAATAATGAAGTTCTAAGTAGGTTTTGATTTATTATTGTCAAGTCTGTTTTTTACTAGGTGCAAAAAGTAAGTTAGAATGTAGGAATGCTAGGGAAATAATACAATCTAAGGAACAAAATGTGCAATGGACTAAATACAAATTCTGCCACAGGTTCAGCTGTGTAGGCTGATGTATTAAGGCTCTTTAAATCTGTAGGGGAGTACTTCAGGAGAACATAATGAAGTACTGTTCAACCTGGGTGAGAGTAATTGCTTTTCTCTTGGTGCGAAGTATTATTTCTCTTTTTTTTTTTCCTGAACTAATATCTTTACTATTATGGGCAATTTTTGTTTTCTGAACTCTGTCTCCAGGGCAGGAGAAGTCTTTGATCACTATAGAAAAGTCTCAGGCTTTGGTAACAACTACCTCAGGTGTCCATGTACAGGTTCCCAGTATTGTTCTGCACAGTGGCTGCAAGCCTGTAGTGTCATCCTGTGATGTTACAGGCAGAGCCCCAGCCCTGGCCTTGGTAAAGCTCCAGAAGCTGCAAGGAAATTGCTTTGTCTTCCAAGGTTCATGCTGATGAATTACAATGATCTGAAATGGCAATTATATGAAAGCAAAACTGTATGCACAGAGCCTAAAATCAGTGCAAACCCCCCACTTTTATTTCTTCGTGGTTTACACTGATTCATGTGCCCCAAGACACAGCAATTTATAACCAGCTTTATTTTCCAGTTACAACAGAGCAGTGCTCAGTGCCCTCTGCTGCTGACTCTGGAAAAGGGCACTGCCCTGGTTGGAACCTGGACATTCCTTCAGGCTTTTACTTCATCTGTTGAGTGCTGGGGGAGTGAAAACTCTGCAAAAGGAACACTGTGAACACTCTGCAAAGGGAATGAAAACAATGTTCTTAAGAATTTGATGGCCTCGGTGAATGTATAGAAACTGACAGCAAAATCCTGTCTCAAATGTTTTCCCTCTTTCTGGAAGTATAGATGACCTCAGTACTCCTCACTTGAGTGACTAAAATTCTGAAGTCTGCTTCAAACCCTTCTCACTCACGTAGTGCTGAGTGACACCTGATATGGGGCCACGCAAACTAAACATCAAACTTCCAAAGGGCTTTGCAGGCTCCAGTGGAAAGCCAGGTGCTAAGTCGGTCTCAAAAATCATTTGGCTTGTGAATCCAGGTATAAAAGCAGAACTGAGGTCACCACCTTCAGCAACTGATAATCAGGGGTTATAACTGGAAGTACAATGTAAAAGCACTTTTGCATAATTATTTTCTCTGTTTACCCATTGCATGGTAACTTACTTGCACCAGTTTTGCTCTAAAGGTAGCGTTTTGCACAGCAGTAGACAAGCAAAGAAAAAGATTCTTATAAAACTAAAAAAGTGTGATGGGGCTTCAGTGATTAGTGTACTACCAGTACCTGTTGTAATCTAATTTTCAACAGGCAAGATTTAAAGCTGCTTTAATTCTTGTGGGTTTAATATTGCTCATTTGTCAAGGCTTAGTCAAAATTTAATTCTAGATGATTAATCATTTCCCTGTGGAATAGAAGGATCCAGTCTTTACTGACCCAAGAGCCCAATACTTTTAACCAAAAAAAGCAGCAAACAGCTCAGTGAGGTTTAAAATTGCCTTCGGATTAATTCCAATTAGGGTGCATGGGCTGGGACATGAAGGGGTGCTAGGTACATGCTAAGTACATGGGTCCAAAGGGCAACTGCCAAAAACTGCTTTGCCAAAACCTGCTCTGAGCTGCTGTCTTCTCCTGCAGATACTTAAACTTCATAGGAGTCCCATGCTGTGTGTTAGTGATTCACGGAGGTCCAGAGAGGCTCCCTGGCAAGCACCACAGTCTTTATGGAGTTGAGGAGACAGGCATCTTACCGATTCCTAAAAATCCACCCAGATCCATTAATTAGACTTCCCTCCAGCACTGCCATCTCAAGGAGGTTGCAGACCACTTCTAATAATTATGTGATACAAAAATGAGAGGCACAGAAGTGCTGGAGCAGCTCCCAGAAGCTCATCTGGAAACGTGTCCAGGAGGGCAATAATTGCTAGATGCATTTTTGAGGAGAGGTAAGCAGTGCTGAGCAGAAATCATACAGCAGCCTCAAAAGTTTAGCAATTCCACTGGCAGAAATCCTGTTCTGGGAGGGACTGTGCTGGTGCCAAGGTAGAACCTCTGCCTCTGAGTCACTGTAAAGGTCTTTGTTGGACCAAGGCAATCATGTTCTTGTTGGCCTGGAGCTGACATTGCAAACATCCAGGCTTCTTATATACTACTTTACATAAATTTTGAAAATAAGCTTTAGTGGTTTTAATGTCACTCTGGTGAAAAGCTGTCTCCTTAAGATACATATTAGGGGATGCAGCTTTACAGTGGCAGCACAGGTTCCGGCTTTTTACTTGCGAGTGCTCCATTCAGGGCTACATTTTTCTTAATTCTCAGCTGACAGTTTCAGATCATCATGGAAATGCAATCCAGGAAGGAAAATGTGATGCTTTGAAATCCAGTGACTTCAAGGCAGAGTAAGTGAAGGTTTTACCTACTGGAGACAACATGTGGCACATTCCAGCTGGCTGCTAGACTTGATGCTTGATACAGGAGCTTTCAGTTGATTTTTAAAGAAGAGAAGTTATTCCCAAGACGTTACAGGACTAGGGAGTTGCTTTGTTTTCTTTTTTACATTTATTTTTTTATAAGTGGTGGCTGAAGTACCAGTAAAGGCATGTCCCTTCTGCTACTTACCTCTCCATTGAATTCTCAGAGCTTTCATCTCTGAGAATTCAATAAAGGGTCTAATAAAGGGACCTCCTTGTCAAGTATCACCATATTTATCTTTTCTTCTTTTCTCCTAAGGGGCTATGCTAAGTTGTAATGTTTTGGACTGTGAGATAGTTCCTGGTAGCAGATATACGAGCTTTCTGCCTATGAGGGTGATACTAGGGGAATTTTTTCCGGAATCCATTTTCTCTTAATAGTTTCTCTGTTCCAAATTTCCTTTAACCTTCCTTACAGTGGTCCTCCATGCTTAGCTCTGAATTGATACAAACTTTTTAAGGATTTACACTAAAGTATGAAAATACGCCAGTCCAAGTTAAGGACTGTTTAAAACTTCTGCCTGACCTAACAGGGGATCTATTCACAGTAAAGAGGAAAAGGCAACAACCAACCAACCAAAAAAAAAAACCCCCAAAATCATTGATTGTTGACAATGGGGAAATCTTGTTCTGCACTCCTGCCTTTTCAATGGGATTCCTCAACAGCAGGGCAAGTCCAGGGGAGCACCAAATCCAACTTACAGGTAAACCCCTCAGACACTCAGGGCACTGAGTCTTCTGCAACAGCCTCATGGTTTACTTTTGCCCAAGCTGAAAGGCCGAACATTTTCTTTCAAAGTTGGGAGTAGATGGAGGAAGAGGCATTTGATGTCAATAAGGGAGTCCTTTCTCTCTCTGCAGACATGTCTCCATGGTAAAGTAACCCAGACTGCATCTCCTGCAAAGGCCAGCGCAATATTTCTGCATGGCTGCCTCCAAGTAACCGCAGTGTCCTTCTCCAGGGAAGTTCTTAAGCCCAGCTGCATATTCTGGCACTGCTGCACTTGCAGATGACTACAGAAAACACATAGTAGCAGCACCACACTCTGGAGTGAGCACTGGGCTGGTTTCTAAGCAGCAGTGGCCAGTAGCAAACACAGTCATGCAGAGGGGTTGAATTCATGAGCAGCCTGAAGATTTGCACTCCCCAGCACAGCCAACCCAAGTGTATAAATCACCATAACAGCTTTGCATTCCCCTGGCACTGGGTCTCTGCCTCTCCCAGGCTGCCCGTGCCAGCTGTTGTGCAGTGCTGTTCAGGGCTGGGATTACAACATTTGTCTGAGTGCCCAAGCCTTAGTCATGTTTTTACTGTGGAGGCACCCACAGCAGTAGCCGTAACCTGGATCTGTAATTTAGGGTAATTGGAAAGGGCTGTAAATTGCAATTTCCTTGGAACAGACTAGAAAATCAAGAGAAAGTGAAAACCAAATTAAACCCATGTAATATGCTTTATGTCAGGCTCCTAAACTTCTTTGGCGAAATTGCTCTTTGTGTTCTAGAGATAACAGATAAGATATTGAGCAGCATTGCCTCTGACAGTCTCTCCAGTCATGTAAGAACAGCCACAAGTCCTAACAAAACCCTACAAGCTTTATTGAAGGGATTCTATTCTTCTACCCTTGAAAAAATTTCCCACTAAACTTCTGGCCATATTTGTCAAATGTCTTTACAAGCAGTTGAGTTAAATATTCCCTTTACTTAAATGGCAGGGAAACAAATTTCTGAACAGGCATTTAGATGCAGGCTGGAGCAGCTCTTAAAAAGAGCTGATGTCTTTTGGGTATTTCCAAAACAAAGACAAATATTTGCTTAATTTAATTCAGGAGAAACAGAAGCAGAAAACAGCTGCGGTTTTGGTGTCAGTTACATTCGGGTGGTCTTGCACAGCTCTGGTACCATGCAGGTATTTTAAAGCCAGTACATTTACTCTTAGGATTTTTTCAAGCTCGCTTTACATGCCAGGACAACATCAGGAGCCCAACGAGGAGAAGGCCACGGCTTGTTTCTACAGCATTCCCTGCAGGTGAAGTTCGTGTTTATGCACCCCCAGCCAAAATGGCAGGGCAATAAAGCTGGAGCCTGGGAGGCTGCGTTCTGCCTTGGAGTGGGGACATTAGCATGGACCTCATGACAGTACCAATGAAACAATTTAAGCTTTAATTAGCAGTTGTGTGCATTTGCTGCTGCCACTGCCAGGGACACCTTCTGTGGCTCTTCAGAGCTGGTGGTGATGTGTGGGCCTTACACATAGTGCACGTTCCAAGCTAATTGACTTAAACACTTCCTTAACACCCACCACTACATGTAATTCCAATTACAACATTTCACATTCATATTCTACAGATCTTGTAGCATAGCGTGTTTCTGCTAGCTCTGTCACAGTTCTGAAGGCTGCCAGTGAATACATCACAGCACAGTCAAAATGCCCTTGCTTTTGATTGAGATGCCTTGTGGTTTGGGATGCAAAATTGAATTTACATTTTAGCTTTAGTTTCACATTATTTCAAAAATTCAAGTTACACAGTTGAAGTCAGAAGTTCTTAAACTGTTCTTTTGTTTGTTTTTTCCCCTTTTTAAGTGCTTCACATTATTTAATTCTAGTGTCCTGTGGATAAGACTTCCTGAGTCACTGAACTGCAGTATTCATTTATCTTGCTTGATTTTGTACAGATAACAGTTCCTCAGGGAAAAGAACAGATGATAAAAATGGGGATGGCATAATGGTGCCAAAGAGAGAACAGCTTGGAGGTGGTCGTCCAGTCCCAGAAACAGGTAAGACCAACCATGTGAATTCATTTTGAATTACATCAGCTTTTCAGTCAGGTGCTATAGATACAGATAAAATGGTCAAGAATTGAATAATGTACTTAACATATTCTGTCCCTAACACAATCGTACAGTTTAGTTTCATAGCATGAGTTGTTCCAATTGCTAACATCTAAGTGATAGACTAGCTGTATTTTTTAAGAAAAATTTCAGGTTTTCTCTACCAGCGTCTCACTGTGTTAAATAAAATGTAATTTCTCTTAACCTCGTTGTAGGTGCTGTGTTACCCTTAGCCTTAGGCTTGGCAATCACTGCTCTGCTGCTGCTTATGGTTGCTTGCAGACTGCGCTTAGTGAAACAGAAGCTTAAAAAAGCTCGACCCATTACATCTGAAGAGTCGGATTACCTCATCAATGGGATGTATCTCTAAAAATTGGATTTGAGTCAGTTGTTTTCTCCCCTTTCTCCTGTGTCCATGAATCTCTGCCTCTATGAAAGGACCAAAATCCTTAGTTAATTTTCAATTGTAGAAGAAGCCTACGAGATGAAGAACATACTCTTCCCCTTCGGTGATAATATAAAAAGTGGGTAGATGTCCTTGCTCAGAAAATAAGAAGTATTCAGGCTCCAGGAAGTAGCTCCAGTTCATTGTTGTGCAGAAGACACTGCAGGGTGGGGAGGCCCCAGACTGGATGTGGGGTGCCCTTGCCCTCCCCACAGCAGTTGTGGTCTCAGCCACGGCCAAGCGTGCCCCAGGGCCAGGGCACTGGAGCAGCCAAGGCCCCGCAGCCTGGCTGTGCAGGCACAGGGGGAGAAGCCTTGCTCTTCTCAGTGCTGCCACCACTGTGGGGACCAGGACACTCCAGCCAACGCGTTCCTTCACCATCCAGCAGAGACCAGTTGTGTTCTTTCCACCTGATGCACTGGGAGCATTTTCATTAAAAGAAACGTGTCTTGCTTTGTTAATTAAAAGCAATTGCTATCTCAGCACCAGCTTTTGCAAAGAAAATTGGGATTGAAGGAAAAAAGCATCTTCTTTTCACTCAGTTTAAACCTTTGTGCTGCTAACAGAGAGCCATGCTTGCTAAATGCTGGAATGAAAAAATGCAACTCCTCAGTGGATGAGCTTGGACTTCCCAGTGCTCAACAGCGGTCGTGTACTGCTGCCCAAAGAAGCTGTGGATGTCCCATTGCTGGCAGTGTTCCAGGCCAGGCTGGATGGAGCCCTGAGCAACCCGGTCTAGTGGAAGGCATCCCTGCCTAGGGCTGGGGAGCTGGAGCTAAATGGTCTTTAAGGTCCTTTCCAACCTGAACCCCTCTATGATTCCATGTACAATCCCAGAGCTGTGTCTCTCCCCAGAGCTCAGGGCTTGTTCAGCCTTTTCCAGTCCCAGCCCGCCACCCTCCCACAGCGTGAGAACGCAGCACACAGCAGTTTCTACCCGAGATGCCAGAGCGTAGGATTCCTGCTGGTTATCCCATAGCTCCCTGCAAAGCTTGAAAGCTTCGGTGATCTGCCCTCACCCTAGAAAAATTCTCATAGAATTAGAGCAAGTAATTGATATGTGTGAGTGAACTGCAGATGTGTTACCAGTAAAATGTGTACAGTACATGTTATATATACATATATATATACACACATTGTGCTGTCTGTCTTGTTTGGCTGTCCAAGGATGTCACATTCCTCATGGGTCCCAATAAAACCAGAGTCAAATGAGGCATGTATCATTTTGTATGTGGTCTTTTGTACTTCAGTAACTTTGAGTCAGCAAGAATATTGCCATGGTATACAAATAGTTCTTCAAGTTGTTTGTTCTTGATTACTTTATGTAAAATAGCTCTAATAAACCTATTTTATTCTTATATTTATGGCATTGTCTTTAGTTTCCATTACCAGCTAAATTTTGTGCTACAAGGCTGCATCATGAGAACAAACAGAAGTACATTTTTCCTTCCTGTGAAACAGCCTTATAAGAAGCTGGAATGTGTATGGTGGGGGGAGTTGTTGAGATACTTGTTTCAGGGAGCCAGAGAAGGACAGGGCATCTACCTGTATGACCTGTCTCTTGAGCAATGCTTGAGCTGAGCAGGACAGCAGAGCCAGCTGTGCCAACCACTCAGGGAATCTGGTTGCCAGTGCTCCTTGCTCAGAGCCCTTGTGCCACGTGAGGCAAAGTCTGGTTGTTTGTACTTCAGTGTTAGAGTGGGTCCAGGAGACCATCTGCTGATACTGCCCATTTCTGGTTTGGGAGTACGGCCTCTCTTCCATCCCAGCTCACAGCAGACACGGCAAATAGCGCAAGACCCAAAAGACCACATTTTAAATACAGCCTTCTAGGGAAGACTCACTGCCCATTTCGGTGGGGGTCTTATTTTCCGTTATTGAAATTTGTGTTGGGTTTTAATTGAATACCAAAATGTCCTTCACCATCTCACCAAAGCAGCAAGAAAAGGAGTCATTTCTCACTGTGCCCACTGTGCTCGTATTACCGAAACCCATTACCCTGGCACACAGCCAGCAGCAGAACAAAAGATTTGGTTTTGTTCTGCCGGGCAGGACAACAGCGAGATCCCGCACAAAGCACAAGCCAGCCAGGACAGCCAGGGTGCAAGAGCCTGCTCAGCTTTCCAGTCACTTTACCCAACAGCAGCTTTGTTTCTGTGCTGCTGCCAGTGGAATAAACCTTCACGGATTTCGCATACGACAGCTGAGAGTGAACACCTCCAAGCAGAGAGCCGCAGACAGAAAGCACGGTACAGGATTCTGGCTAGTGCTGTGTTAGAGTTGCCACAGTCTTCCCAGGGGCTCTGCTTTCTGGGAGGGGAGATGTGACAGTTGCTGCCCTTCAGGCCACCAGCCTGAGGCCTGTTACTTCCCAGGTAACAGCAAACTCCACGGCTGGAGTGAAACAAAATCGTTTTCACCTTACTGATGCCCGAAAGATAGGCTGGAAATAAATCCCCACAGACCGATGTCTATAGAGCAGGTATTTGTTTATTGCAGCGCTGGTGGTGAGGGGGATATCTCCTCCTAACTCACCCACCCTTGTCAAGTGCAGTGCCATATTTATACAGTAAAATTTCGCTAAAGGTTGCTGTGTCATTACAGCATCATCACATACGCGCTGGAACTAATTTACATGGCATGATCTCATGGTTATTAGATAATTCTTTGCACTGCACCTGCACCTCCCCAATTCAGGGGTCTTCGGGGGTCTTTGATGAAGGCTTCTAAAGTCTTCTTCGCACTTGAACTTTCAACTTCGTCTTGGAGGCACGCGCAGTTATGATGCTCTTCGGTCCGTCTGGTCTTAGCCGGTCTAAATTCTTTGTTTTGTGGATAATTGGCTTTGGCTTGCCAATTTCTCATTAGTACTACACTTACTTATCTCTAAAGCTATACACCTGCTAAGTTATCTTTCTTCTTTTTTTTTTTCCTTTCTTTATTCTGCACTTAAGCAACTAGTTAGCTATATACTAGCTATTACATTGTATAAAAAGTTATTCATATTAGATTATATGGGTATCAAAAGTTATCATTTAAGTTGTAAGCATTTGGTTATAGGTGTAGAAGCTATGATTAAAGCTATGTTTACGGTTATATTGATATTCTTTAAGTCACATTGATAAAAGGTCATGATTTGGGTTATATTGATATTAAGGTTACATAGATATCTTATAACCCAAGCTACATAAGCACTTTGTTGGTGTGACTTGAGTTACACAGACATCATTACCAGAGAGCCTGGGGGCATTGTCAGCTGGATGGAGAGCAAGACAAAGTTAGCAAAGTAACGGATTGGCTTGGCAGCTCCTGCGATTACACACTGGTCTCAATACCATGTGTTTGCATTTAATAGCTTTCATGCTATTTGATTTTAAATAAGTCACACTGAACTACTGAGCTAGAGCACACCTGAGAGTAGCAGAAAATACTGTCAACATACCCGGGATGTTTTTTCCCCTTCTCCGCAGGCAGGTCCCAGCCATTGCCTCCTGCTGACACCACTTCTGTAGCCCCTTCCCAGCCACTGCCAAGGATGGGGCTCTCCCTCTAATGTCAAAGGAGTGCTCAGAGCAGGCAGTTCTTCTAGCCCATCTTCATGGCTGCATTGCTAAAACTCCGTTCATGGCCTCTCATGCACACCCCAGAGTTGGGGGATTTTACACAGTCACAGATCACAGAATATTCTGAGTCGAAAGGGACCCACGAGTGTTTATACTGTAGCAGAAGTGAGACACTCTGTGTGAAAATAGTCACTATTTGAAGTCTGTCAGATCTGTTTTTCCTGTCCTAAACACTGATGTGTGTGTATCCAGATATCTGTGAATATGCTCAGTCCACCTATTCTTACCAGCATCTTAGGTAAGCAGAGAATACTGACTACTCTGACTGCATAGCCCTGTGGATGCTGCTCTTCTGTGTATTAGGAGAGGTCATTAAAATTTATTTTGTCAGTGTATTTTAATGTTGCTCGAGATTATTTCACTTAGACTTTTTTTCAACTGTTTTACAGCTTAAGGGTACAAATTACTTCAGAGTAGCAAACAATACAATACTTACCTAGGTTTGATCCATATTTAGAAGTAAGGGGTTTTTTTCTCCATAATATGGGCCTGCTTGCTACCCACTTTTGCAGAGGATCCTAGCCTAAGCATCTCACTGTAATCATTCCATAGCACTGTAGGATAATAGCAGGGGCAGTTCCAAGAGCACATTTGCAAAACAAAAAGGCTGAAATAGGTCAGTGTGATGCTCCATTTGCTTTTCAAATCCTAGATAAAGCATAAGGGTTTCAGTCCCAAACTGCACAGAGCCAGCCAGAGGCATGAGCCAATAGCAACGCAAACACGCCACCCCAAAACAAAGGGAGAGCCTTTCTAGTAAGCCCCAAAAGAATCCACAGTCATGCATCACTGAGGTCTGTGCTGGCTGTTTTCATGTGCATCAGGAATTGGGATTTTTCAGTTTCTAATGGCAAAAGCGAAAAAAGTAAGGGCAAAGGGAGAGGCTAGAGGAGACTGAGAGAGCGCTGATGGGCATAAAGACCAGACAGAGGCAATAAACACAGAGTAATTAATATGAAAAAGACCCCACGACACAACTGGTCTGAACTGAGTAAGAGGGAAACATGCTGTAAACTGAATATTTAAAGGGAGAAAAAATTGTGTAAAAGTAACTCCTCTGTACATTTTTCAAGTAATAGTTACTTAAAACAAGTGACAAGGTGAGCTGCACTCTGCACTGGAGCCCTGAAACACAAACAAACAGAAATCTAGAAGGAGTGGATCAGCACATTTCAGAAACAAGTTTTTAAATATACCTGCTAAAATTTTAATTTTTGCAGTTGTAAGGCTCCTGGCTGACAGTTGTAAACCACTCATAAATCAATGAAAAGTGTATTTGGAGCAAGCTGGGAAAAACCAGACAAGGTAGAAAGGTTCGGTGAAGGACTGAGAGTCACAGCTTGCTTGGCCAACAGAAATGTATAATCCTGTTCTAAAGAGGGCAGAGAAAGACATTTTAACATAGTTCTTAAAACTACCAGATCCTAATGCATTAAAGAGATGCATTTAAGAATTCTACACTCAAACCAAATGACTGGACAACACAGATATAGAGGGAGCAGGGAACTTGAATGAGTGCAGAACTGGACAGGACTTGAAAGCAGGCAGCCCAGTGGAAGGTTGGGCCTATAGGGAAAGCATCCCTGGTGTGATGAGACACAAAGTGAGTTATTTTCGTTTCTCCTTCCTGAAGCTTTCAGGCAATTCTCAATGGGCAGCTAGATCTCCTTCATTCATATTTCAGCAATAGCTATGTCCACTTAATTCATAATTTAAAGAGATACAATTTTAGTTCATGAGCACATCCTGCTGAGCATCTCATTAACACCCTGCCAAGAGCATGAGAGAACAGTAATAGCCTTTCACAGCAAAGTTCAGACTGCATCAGCTGCATGATGAATTTGAGCTGTGTAAAAAACTTCTACCTGGAACAGAAAGCAGCCCTGTATGTCAAGGATGATGTGTGGGAGGTAAATAGGCCAAGTAGAGGAAAGTTTACATCACCTCTGCCTGCCTAAGTCCAAGTTTTAGTCCATGCTTATTTCCTCAGTCCTGACTGAGGCATGGAACCCCGAACCTTGCCAGCTGGGGGCTCTGAGCACACAAGTGTGTGTTGTTTACAGTAAAGGCAAAGTGGCATTATGATACCTTAAGACTGTCTGTGCATTTCCCACAACTGATCTGCAGTTCATAACCTTTCACAATTAAAAGTAGATGGACAAAAACTCAAATAGAGCCAACAAAGGCAAAATGTATGAACCCACAAAACCAACTAAAACCCCATGCTTGAATCCATCTATTGTATACCAGAGTACTTAAACTCTAATTTATCCTTCCTGATCTATGAAGTCTGAACATTCTGAAATGCAAAAGACCAGTTTCAGAGCTCATCATCTCCTGCATCCCCCTGTGCACAAGCCGTCTTTGGGACAACACTTCCCCTCTGAATCTGTTTGTTTGGTTCTGCACAATGTGCTTGTGTGACTTCACCATCTGCCTTTTTTTCTGAACCAGGACCACCTCTCATTCACTTCAGCAGAATACCTCTTCCACAGTGCTTGGGACAGGGTTCAAAGGTTCCATAAAAGTAACTAGAATTATTCATCTTTTGAACTGCATCCTAATATGTTCAAAATCAGCTAAATAGAACCAAACTTACAAATCATGAGCATGCTTTGCATTACTCATCCTTTGTCTCATGTCCTTCTGTGAATGGCATTTAAATCAAAAGCAGCACAACCTAGGGCACATTAACAAGTAAAAGGAAGAAAATACTGCTATAGTAAGAATGGGTTAACACCCTTCTTCCTGGCAGGAAGGAGAGTACTAGTTCAGAATTTTCCTCTGAGTATTTTACTTTACCTCTTTGTGCTGATGGTTAATTCCATGGTCCCTCCACACTCAAAAATCACCCTGTCACAAAAACACTGCACATGTGGAGAGAACTGCTGCCAGCTGGAAGCTCCAGAGCCTTCCATGTAGAATCCCCCTGGCTCCAGGCATTATTGCCTGTTTCAAACTTGATGACTACAAAACATTTCAGGAATCATCCAGGTGGCTTCATCAGCAGTGCTGGTGCACACGTGCTGTGTGCTGGTTTCCCTCCAGAAAAAATCATGTTATGGGCTCTGTGGCCTCAAGCCAGCTGACCAGTCTGAATGGAAAAAGCAAATAAGCAGGTCATTCCTGCTGCATGAACAGAAAGTATCTACACAGCACATCAAACTTCTCTGTGGAGAACCCACAACTGTTGGTGGGTTTTCAAGATACAGGTATTGGTTTTCCAAGTCTTCTACTGCCTGGGTCCCAGAAACAACAGGATAAGCAATTCAGCAGTTCAGTCAATCCATTCTCCCAAGATGTTCTGTGAGGTTCTAGAGGTGATAGTAACAGCCCAGTGAAACATGACTGCACCTCTTATATAAAAAGATAAAAATATATAGTTATAAAAAAGATAAAACTTTAATCCTTGCAAGTGGCAAACCACACTCTCCAAGGTAGCTGGATTCAGCTATGGACAGCAGACAGAACTGTGCACAGAGCCTGCTCACCAAAACACACAGATGTGAACTAAGAGAAATTCCAACCAGCCACCAAAAACTCCATTTACATTCCAGGTAGTATTAAAAGGCCCTGTAATTGCTGCAATACATTAATTGACTGAAAATGGACACACAGTTCTGGTCAGTTAGCAAACCAGTATTTTTATACTTGTTTACTTTTTGGAAATGCGAAATCCTGTTGAAGGTTAAACAACAAAACCAACCACAAAAATCAGACAGACACCTAGATACAGCTTCCTCTCAATTTGTTTTATTTGGCAAAGTAGCAATTCAGACAGTTCACACAGCATTTATTCAAGCTCTTCAAGTCTTCTGCATTTCAACTTGTCCTTGTCTCCAAGTTTTTACTTCAGAACCATTGCTCCATCATGGAGGAGTTTCCATTTTCAACTCTTAAATGCTACTCCTGGATACTCCTTTCTGTCCGAGTACCTTGGCTATCATCAACCCCTTCAGTGGAATGGGTGCACTACGCCCACCAGCCTTGGTCCCTGAAGCCTTCACACCTCCTGAAGTGGTTCCCCACCAAGGAAGTTGTCATCGGGTCTCAGCTTTAACACCACTTCCAAGTCAGGCTAGCTTATTACACTGTGTCCAGAGACAGGAATTTGGATACAGTTGAGCTCATATCTTTCATTTAACTGATTAAATTAGTGAGAAGATGTAAATAAAGCTGAACTCAAACTGGAAGATACAGCGACCAAAAGGTTGAACATTAGCATGCATCAGTTAAGATATTTCACTTCAACACCAAGAACTAGAGTCACAGTTGATTGTGAGTTAGTACAAATTTGTCAGACGCAAGTGGATTTTTCTGGATTGTATTTTCTACAATACACGCTATATTAATTTCTTTATAAGATTAATCTTGTGCATGTGCTCCCAGGCTGCAGTCAGATCAGGAGGTGGTACATTAACTTCCAAACATCTAAATAAATTAAGTCATATAATATCTTTTACAGAGGAATAAAATGGGGCAGGCCTTCAAAAGGCAGACTATTTGAAATGTTCCTTTTCCATGTTCAGAGGCCTTTGAATTTTAACCTTTATGCTTCCAGGGATTAATCCTATCACAAAATTATTGCTCTTCCACCATAGAAACTTTTTTTGGGTTTTTTTTGCAGTGATCACTATGGGTTGTTTTATTCTATAATCCTTCCTGTCATAGAAAAAAAAAAAAAAAGAAAAAGAGAGAAAATAATGATAATATGCTGTTTAATTCCTGGTTGCTCATAAATGAGCAAGATGACTGAAGATACGCTTCCCCCCTTTCCCAAAGCAGCCCACCTTACTGTACTGCTTCACAATTTGCTGTTGACATTTTACAATACCAAAACAGAAAACTTAGGGCAGAAAAAAGGGTTTATAGCCTTCCAATTATTCTTCTGTATGAAAACTGAACAAGTGCATCTATCTGTACTTAGGAGTCCAGGATTCCTTCTGCATGCATGATGTGTTCCTTTTACAGCAATTTAGAATTCACATTCTAAAAGGCCAGAATTTTTCCTGGGTTCCCACAGTTATAAAAATAAGAATGTTAATATAGCAAATGGCTTTGCCAAAAGCAACTGTCTTTTGGAACCAAAAGGGATTTTGGTTTTTTATAGAGAACCTAGCAATTCATATCTCAGACTACATACCCACTGTAATCTTCTACACAAGCACACAACCCCCCCTTTGCTTTTAACTTTATTTGGCAAAGCAGCCAATAAATTATTTGGTGACTGGAACACACCTCACCTCACATTTACAGAGTTAGATCCATGTGTATCACACCAGCACTGAGCTATAAACCAAAACAGAATTTCAAGATTCCATTGATCAGTTTTAGAAGAAAAGGGAAAACCATGTCTGTTATGTCCAGCTTCAACAGCAATGTTTGATACGAGCAGCCACCAACCTCTGATGTCTTGAGATTTAATATATACAAATGCCTGGTTTTAAGGTAAAAAAGCAGCTGATTGTATCTACTACATGCTAGTCTATGACACGATGTCAAAAGCTTAGAAAGGAAGTTCATCTCCTTTTAGTAGCATCTAGGAGACATTGGAACACAGAAAACCTGGTATTACCTACGTAGTGTCGTAAGGTGCACAGAAGCAGTTTTACCAAGGGACACAGGAGCCGAGAGAAGTGAGTGTTCAAGTTCCCCCATCAAAATTAGAGTTCACAAGCTACAGGTCTTTATCTGCAGTTTTGCAGAAATTCACTTTGAACAGATGAAAGTGAAATAAAGGCATGTTAAATAAAACAGTGCCCACATAAAACTTTCCGCCATTTCTTTATCAGATTTGCCTTGAGCATCTAAAAAATTAAAACAAACACCACGCTTTTCCATGCTGATAACAACAGTATAACGAGTCCAAAACAAGCTGCAATGCTGTTGGTTTTCAAAAAGCTTTTAGAACTGGAGATGAGCAGTCCACTGTAACACTATGTTTGGGTCAAGATGATGTAGCTTTTACAATTCATCCCTGTAGAAAGAAAACACATGCAGTTATGTTTCTTCTCCCCTTGGAAATCATATTTGAAAAGTTTTGATATTGAATCAGGTTACATTTAAGTGCTCATGCACATCAGCCAAACTTCAGAAATCTCTTCAAGCATTTGAGAAAAAAAACAAACACCAAAGGAAAGGCAACAGCAATCCCATATCATCTATACCATCTCATACTATTATGTAACTTATCGTGAAATATGGGTCCCCCTATTTTACATTCAAGGCATCACTTGCTTTAAGGAAACCCCACACACTGCACAGCTAGTAACACAGCTACCTGCCATCCAAATTCTGCTGGCTCCATGCTGGCAAGCAACTGAGCCAACTTACTAGACAGAGTATTGGCAAAACGTATCCTCTCTAGCTGCCAAAAAGGCAAGTTTAGCTTCAGCTGCAGTCTCTGAAGAAAGCTGGGAATGCAATCTCACATCCCTGACATGCAGTTGGAACCACTTAGTTTATTTATTTCTCAGAGGAACTCCATTAGCTCCCGAAGGAGCTATGATAAATCAGGAGTAGGTTATGGAAAGGTTGGGGGCAGGGCAGTGTGAGAGTGTGAGTGTGTGTGTGTGTGTGTGCGTGTATTAAAAGGAGATCTAGTTAGGAGAAAGGATGCCTCAAAAAGTATCTCTAAATCACTATAAGGAATCTAGAAAATGCAGGTTTTTGTTCCTATAGGACATTTAAAACACATTGAAACAAGAAACCCACACTACCTATATTCCAACCATAAAGTTATCATGTAGTGGTGATTTGTTTTTCTAAGCTTTTCTAAATAAGCATTTCTAAAGCATTAATTTTAATACAAAATGCCCATCAAATCTGAAAGCTGTGCACTGTGCCACCACGAACACTAGAAAATTCAAAGAGAAGTGTTTTGCCTTTTTTCTTTTTTTTTGCACAAGGGACAAGCTATCTATAAATTCACAGTTTGCTGCAATTTTTCTTTTAGTAGGTGCATCAGCCTCATTAGCCAAAGCAAACAGTGTCTGAATTAGAAAAAACCCTCACTAATGTGATTGCTGGCTCAATACACAATAGTATTTCCAGCTATCATGCAAACTAACCCACAGAAATATAGTTCTACATGCACACATACAAAACCTTTAAGCTACAAAGACATTATTATCCTCCAGGAATCATACAGCATGGAATGACAGCATGCAAAACGTTTTAAAAGCAACTGAAAAAGCTGTAGAAACTAGTGCCTAAATGACTAGTTTTCTATCTAATGCAGTTGGGATGCAAACCTTGTGATTTGTAAGTGATAAATATTTGCATTCTTTGCACTTTGCGCTGCCTCCTAATAGTAAGGTACTAATCATACAGCTTTAGAGCACTGCAGTAATTACAGACAGCAGAAAAAAGCAGGAGGCAGAAGAACACATCTTGGCAGGAATAAAGAAAAATCTGTTTATAGCTAAAGGTTTGGAAGCTTTCCATATTTGCCTATCTCACAGAATGGGTATTTGCTTACTTTAAACAGATAAAAATAAATGAACATCTGATACCCAGTTTAAAATGCAGTGCCAGTGAACTCAGGACAAGTGCTTCATTCATGCCTAACACTTCCAGGAGCTGCATCATCAGCTAATTTTTACAACTTCAAGAAGTGTATGTAAGTAATGACTACTGCTATCACTGGCTTAGTCTCATATGCCCAATTGTGGGTGTGATTTTTATCCTGATTTCTACCATATAGTCTCACAGCTTTATAAAACCCTCGTCTTTTACTGTGACAAGCAGTTCTTAATCCTTCAAACCAGAGGCAGATCCTCAAGAAACTGTAAGCCTAAGAAACATTCTGTATTTAGTTTGAAACTATTAAACACAATAATTTTACTCAGCCACAGATGTTAGCAAGGTTTTTCCATAATGCTGCTAACACACTTAAAGTATTTAAAGTGTGGGTTTTTCTTTTTCAAAAAGGTAATTCTACTTAAAATATATAATTATTATATAAATATATCATTTAAAATAAATTACATTAACATGGCAATATTTTAATTGTTGGTATTTTTCATTGCTTTAACATATTCCTGACCACTACATCCTATATATGACTTTCAATATAAGGATTTTCATGTTTTGTATTTCAGAACAGTTATTGTGTTAAGGGAATCAGCTTTCCTCAAGAGATTTTTCACTTGTTTTTCACTACTCATCAATCTAACAACAGCATGCCAGCCCAAACCAATCCATTATATATGTGTTAAAATTATACAGCATTTATTTTCTACAGATAGAAGTTGAACTTACGTGTGCATTATTGGATTGTATGTATTAGAGAGTTGCCAAAAAGTCTCATATCACCTGATAGGTAACAGTTGTCAGCTCTCTCCCTAATGTAGAACAGCTTGGAGACATAAATACATATTGCAAACCTGCATCAGCTGACCTGAGCTGATCCTGAATGGATCAGAAGCTGCCAAGCTATGAAATCCACCAGGTTTCAGCTACTGGTAAGAATCAGGATACAGGTCTATCCTCCCAGTGGTACAACAAGATCTATCCTGCTACAAAGCTTAAAAGGAGACTCTTAAAAGGAGCAGAAAAGCTGCTCTTTCCTTGTTAAATCTATCTTCTTGTCCTCTAGAGCCACAGGAAAGATCTACTAATTTGTATTCCTTCTGGCTGTGAAGGAATATGGTTTTTTGCTATGATTCTTACAGAACTCACGTAATTTCTCTCCACCTTCATGTATGCACTCCTTCCAATCTGCTTACCAGCTCCTGCTTAGCAAGCAATATATATATTTAGGGTTTAAGTCACCACAGTAGTCCTTCTCAGGCCTTTGGAATTCTTGTAAAAGAACCACTCATCTGTCATCTGCCTCAACTGAGGCATCAAAGCAACTTTGTAAGCTCAAGTTAAAGCAAATTTCAGAAGTCATTAGCTCAAAACTACTATTCTAGAAAAAAATGTAAGAAAGTTTGAAAAATGTTGGCTTACTAGTAGGGAAAACATATACATTAATATTCTACACTTCCCATTATGAATATCCAACAGCAAACTAAGAAACATTCTCAGAAAAAATCTAATAGGTAGCATTTCAGGTAAATGACAGAGTTTGTAATGAAATTTTTAAAAAAAGAAGCACTGATTTTATTGTTGATAAGTTTGGAATACAAGTAAGTCATGCAGCTTTGCAATCCCTCACCACCTCTTTAGTGGAAGGCATTCAATTAAATATTTGAACAAACATTTATAAATCTATCTGAAGTCTGTATCTCACTCTTTTAGATCCACTTCAATTTTCTTGTCATTAGGCAGCATTTGACTTTCCCTTTTCAATACATCATTCATCTATGAAAAACATGCTGTCATTACTGAAAGTGAATTTCAGAGTGTAGCCTTTTATAAATTAGAAATACAACATTGGCTCAGTGTTTCAGCAGCCAAGTATTTCTCCCTTCATAACTTTAAAAATGCAATATTTAGACTTGTAGCATTTTAATCTGGAAAGCTGCTATTATAAAGTATTTATTATTTGCTATGATCAATCATAAAATTGAGAATAAATTGAAATTACAAAGAAAATTAATTTTTTCTGTAATCTACCTTATCAAATACATCACATGCATTTTTGCATAATTGTATTGGGTTTGCCTGGCAAGGTTTTTGGTAGTGGGGGAGCTGCAGGGGCAGCTTCTGTGAGAAGCTGCCAGAAGCTTCCTCCATGTTCTACAGAGCCAACACCAGCTGGCTCCTAGATGGACCCTCCACTGGCCAAGGCTGGGCCAATCAGGAATGGAAGCAACTGTGGTAAAAGATTTAAGAAGGAAAAAGTTATTGTGCGGAGAAGAGTGTGGTGAGAAGATGTGAGAGGAACAGCCCTGCAGACACCCAGATCAGGGAAGGAGGGGAGGAGGTGCTCCAGGTACTGGCGCTGAGATTCGCCTGTAGCCCATGGTGAAGACCATGGTGAGGCAGCTGTGCCCCTGCAGCCCAAGGAGGTCACAGGGATGCAGAGATCCACCTGCAGCCCATGGAGGAGCCCACACTGGAGCAGGTGGATGCCTGAGAGGAGGCTGTGAACCCATGGGAGGCCTGTGCTGGAGCAGGGTCCTGGCAGGGGC
Source organism: Aleadryas rufinucha (assembly GCA_013397815.1). Classification (NCBI taxonomy): domain Eukaryota; kingdom Metazoa; phylum Chordata; class Aves; order Passeriformes; genus Aleadryas; species Aleadryas rufinucha. Next base: position 31,451 of record VZTH01002388.1, on the reverse strand, counting down.
CTGCTGACCCATGGAGGGAAGAGCCCATGCTAGAGCTGGTTTCCTGGTAGGATATGTGACCCTGTGGGGAAACTATGCTGGAGCAGGCTGTGCCTGGAGGACTGCATCCCAAGAACAGTGACCCGCCTTGGAGCAGTTCATGAAGAACTCATGCCATAAGGAGGACTCACATTGGAGAAGTTCATGGAGACCTGTGTCCTGTGGGAGGGACCCCACACTGGAGCAGAGGAAGGAGTCCTCTCCCTGAGCAGCAGCAGGAAGAACATGTGATTAAGTGACTGTAAACCCCATTCCTTGACTCCTTGCACTGCTGGGGGGCAGAAGGTAGAGCTAAGAAGGAGGGAGAAGGGATGGCAGAAAGGTGTTTTGAAGGTTTGTTTTACCCTCATTATCCTGCTTTGATTTTGCTTGGCAATAATTCCAATTAATATCCCCAAGTCAAGTCTGTTTTACCCATGGTGGTAACTGGTGAGTGATCTCTCCCTGTCCGTAACTCATGAGCCTTCCGTTGCATTCTCTCTCCTCTGTCCAGTTGTTGAGGGAGCAGCTTTGGTGAGCACCTGGCATTCAGTCAGGGTCAAACTGCCACAATAATACATAGTTCTTAAATTTAACCTAAAATATTCTGTGCAGAGATTTTTTTTGCCAAAGTAAAATAAAAACTTGAACCATAATCATTATTCTGCATGGCCTGAAGAATTCCATCCCAACAATAACTGCTAATTTCAAATGAAATTGGTCAACTAGGTCATCAGGAGCACTTGAAACACTGAATAAGAGTTTCTAAGCAGAAACACATTAAAATATATCCTAATAAATACATTCTCCAAAAAGGTGTTAATCCTGTTTTGTGTACAGATAAGTGGAATACAGTAACAGCCCCAGTTTAGTCACTGAAGTTTTTGCTCAGAAAGGTCATACTGTCATTATAATTTTGTATTTTATCAGCAAATATGAATTTAGCATGACATTTATAAATAAGTTCTGCTAATACAATACATGTAAGACAAAAATAGTTGTTAACATTTTTAAACAGCTGCCTGTCTGGAAATCGAAACCAAAATGCAGCAGAGACTCATTGCTAAGTGTTATTAACATTGTTATTCTCTTACACCTCTGTATCAGCAATAGTGTGGCAGGCAGGACAAGGTATTCCCTAGAGGAATCTAAAAGATGTGAACAAGTGGCCATTAGGATCATGGTTTAGTGGTGGACTTGGCAGTGCTGGGCTGACAGTCAGACTCAATGACCTTAGAGGTGTTTTCTATCCTAAATAATACTATGATTCTGTGACTTTTTAAATTGTCTTTCCATAGAAGTAGTAAGTGAACTCTCAAAGAGAAATAAAACCAGAGAGATCCTAGTTTATACAAGATCTGCCAATAAGGCAGTCATCAAGCCATGTTCTCAACTGTGCAACACAAGAGGCCTTCTCTCCATCCTATTTTTTAGTAAAAAAACACAAAGCAATTGATAAGTTTTATGTGAAAGGATATCCTTATCAGTATAATCACATAACTGAGCATTGACTGCTGGATCTCTGGCACACTGCATTGTTTTCTTTTGTACCAGAGATAGGGTTCCTGTGTACATTCTACTTCCAAATGGCCCAGGGAGTCACATTTGAGAGGATTCCCACTAATATCTGGAGCTTAAAAATACTACTGCAACTGAACCAAAACTAGAAAGTTATGGACTAAATTTAGAGAAATTTAACCGTATTCACAAATAAGAGGCTTTATTTAGCAATGTCCTGAAATCCAAGGAAGCTTTTCCTTCCAGCTAGTCCAGACTTCCTTTTGCTACAAGTTCCAGTTTTACGTAGTGAAGCATGATACAAAAGATCTGAAGGCAGGCTTGACTTCAAACACCACTTAGAGTGTTGTGCTGCTTTGCAAAAGCACCTTGCAGCTCCATAAAAGAACTGTACTAACTTCTCCAAAACATGAATGGCTCAGCAAAAATTTAAACAGTGTCTTTCCTGCCAACTGGAAAGTCTGCTAGCCTAGGAAAATGCTGCTGGCCTTTCAGTTGTATTCTGTGAAGGGACACTAATTCTTCATTCAAGGTGATGAAACAGTTACCTGCATTAGGAATGAAATCACATAATATAAACTAAAAGAATGACAAACTAAACACACAGAATTGAGCTACTCTTAAAATGATTATTGTTTAATGAATTTGAGATTTACAACAACTAGTCTCCCATACACTATAGATCTTTATTACAGAAACATTTCGAGATGCTTTTTCAGAGGAGTCTCTGAGCTCTGCTCACAGATCTTGAATAATTTAGAAAAGACAAACTGAAATCTAGGAAGTGCAGAAAAAAACACCTCTTTTATCTTTGATGCCGGCATAGATAACAAATGCTGACTTATAATTAGAAATTTCCTTAGCAGCAGCTGGCTGACCATATATACTTCATAGTCACCAACAAGGAAAAACAAAAAAAATAAAGATGTGATCTCCTGTAAGGTCAGCAGTGCACTGACAGTTATGCTAGAAAATGGAATGGGAATTTTCTTCAGATGACAAAAAGGACAATTAAAGAAATACCAAATGTTACAAGAAGTGGACTTCTGAGATTTTCTTTAACAGAGAGTTCCAAGACTGAACCAAATTTAAATGCACATAGCAAGACACAGCCTCTATGCCATTGTAGATCAACCCTTCAGGCTAAGCACTTACCTTTTCTGATAACACCAGTGTAAATTCTTAAATTAAAAAAAAATAAATAAAATCAAGATGTGTTTCAGAAAAGCACAGAAACTGGTAAGAATTTCTGGGGAAAATAACCCCACAGTATTCATGACTGAAGAAGGCCCAAAGACAAACTATTAGCTCTTCCCAAGCTAGCAGACAAAATGAAATACTAAACTGCACAGAAGAGATGCAAACAACTCAAGAATTCTAGTCCTTAACACAGTACCCCACCTTCACTAGTAGCAAAGGATAAACACTATCACTTGAGAAACCCTTCTGAAAGTGTTTTATGAACACACACTGCCACTACCAAAAAAACCCCAATTGCTACTATAATCACATCAGGTGTAAATGCAGAAAAATCTATAAAACCTCTCTGAGAGAAGGAAGGCTTAAGAAGACTACTTCTCTTTTTTAGAGCAATTGAAGCATGGACTCCAAACTTAAATAAAACATTTGCCAGAGGAGGAAACTGACCACAAAGGAAAGCTTCCAAAGCCTTACAAGGGGCAGGAAACCCCTGAGTACCACACTGAGGGAATACTGGCAATATTCGAGGCCAAAGTATTCATTTGCATAACAAATACAAAACATTTGAATAACAAGCACACTTCACAAGCTTTAAACTAAGCACTATCTCACTGAAGTTGTTTTAACTATAGTTGGCTATATAGCTATCCAAGAAACACTGAAATGGGGTTTCAGTAAGCAGCAGCATGCAAACTGCATTATTTGTACTTTTTATGAATATTTTGATAGGTTAGACTAAGTATTCACGTATTCAAATCACAAGCTGTACTCCAGAATATCAAGGGAAAAAAGCCAAAAATCTAAATTTAAGTTATAAAGCTCAAGAGTTGTTTTCAGAACTCAATGCACATCTTTGCACTTCATTAATGCCAATAATACATTCACAAGCACTTTCTGCCAGGAAGCAAAACAGCACTGCTGCTTTGTTCATTCACATACTAATGCCTAGCATGGTTTAAGCTGACAGCTGCGTTTAGTCTACATTACTGGCAGTTCAATTCAGCAAACGGGAAGGTTTCGTACCTCTAGAAAGGCCTTTAGAGTTTGCTGCATTGGCAAACATAAATACTGCCCCATCAGAGACAGACGACAGACTTCTAATAACACATCTGAGAAAATTTTCTGAACACTACTCAACTACATTTATACTTTAGGGAAGAAGGAATTATCTTCTCCACTTTTTGCTACTTGAAGCTAAAGGAAAAGTGCTTGCAATATCATCTACATTTTCCACAAAGGATTTTGCAAAACTTTTTCTTCATTTGTAGCATTTCAGAAAAATAAAAAATGAACACCCAATTACCACTAACTTACAGGACAAAACAGTATTTATTAAATAAAATTTTACACTTCAACCTAATTATTGGGCAAAATAGTTATAAAAAGTTCATTAAAAGTGAAGTTTAACCTTAGAAAATACTGTGTTTAAAACAACAAATAAAAATCTTCAAAACACCAAACACTAAAGAAAACATGTCCAAAAGAGACAAAGTGCAACCCATGCAATATTTTTCTTCTGCTTTTAATTGAACTCAAACTTAGCATAACCTCCTTTGGGTGATGTAGTAATGCAGACTGAGTCACTTTTCATGGTATGGAGGAGCAGAAAGCAATGACAGCAGCAAAGGCAGGCCTTGCAGTCTATCTGCTTAAAATTCACACCCTTTCACCTTGCATGTGTGTGGAAGAAGTAAGTGGAACAGAAAATCACTTCCACCTGGACCACTGCTTCTCTTTATCTGTTAAAGGCACATATATCACTCCCATCAGAGGCTTCATTTTGACACTGCCATCTTCTAGTTTGTCATACTGTTCGAGCATCTGGTTTCCCCCAGCAGGGCCAACTGGTAATATCAATCTTCCGCCAGGTTTTAACTGGTCTATAAGCTAGAACACAACACAGAAATTAGAATGTAACCAGCCACTTCAGAGAAGCTGGATCCAAAGTTTGTTACAGTAGATTAATAGCTTTGCCATTATGTATCTATCTACTTTTATGCAGTAGATAACTACTTCCATTAGGAAAAATAAAAAGTGCACTGAAAATGAGAGTATCACAGCAACATGGTACAACAACTGGTATTATAGTAAAATAATTAACTGGGTTGGTTGCAGTTTTATTTTCTATGTATGTGGGGGAAACATGTAAATCACAAATTATTTTTACAGCAGATTCAATCTTTTTGAACTGTTTGGTTTAACTGTTCAATAGTTACTGTGCATCAGTACAGGCCCATAATCAGAAATTCTGGGGGTAACTGATCTCCCCTTATGCCCTCAGAATAAGATTTGAGATTGGTGACTTTTTATTATTTCTCTTCCTGTAATAATTTTGTCTACAACACACTCACTACTCAACAGCTCCTCTTTCATTCTGTGACTGGAACAGCTTTTTATGAAACTAGTCTAAAATATATGAATATGAGTAAGATAAGTGACAAGTAAACAGAGTATATGAGAAATGCTTGAATTTTTTTTTTGTTTTCATAGTTAAAGGAGGCTAGTCACAGTGGTCTTAAGGAAAATTCCATACTTCCCAGATGTCACAAAAAAAAACCTTTATCCCCATTGCTAACAAAAGTTATAATTAAGAACTGTTTCATTCACTAATAAGCTTTCAATTACTTTTTTAATTGTCACTTGTCAACACTTTGCTGGGAACACCCTCCCACACACCTACACAAAAAAAACCAAACCCAAACAACAAAACCCAAACAAATAAACGCCCCTCAACAAAAACCTAAAAAACACAAGCAACTTTAAAAAAATGAAGCTAAAAAAAAAACCAACCCACCACTGGTCATTGTCTGGAAATGTCCAATCTGTCAGTAGCACCTCAAAGTCCAGTCTTTCACTATCCCTCATAAAGATTTAAAAACCTAAACTGGCATCTAGCATATCAAAATCATGTTATGTATTACCATGTGCCTGATGAAAGGAAGACAAAAAAACCACTAATCTCAAAAATGGACTACATGTATGCACACTCTAAAGCCCCTAGCTACTCTTCAGCTTCTCTAGTAAGAATTGTCCTGTATCCATTCTGAAAGCTACAAACAAATGGCACTGTTTGTATTTCCAGCTGAGCATTTTACTTTCAACAGGCTCAGTGCTTTGGAACTCAGGAAACACACTCAAATTTTGTAACTCAGTGTTTGATAAAATTGAATTATCTTATTAAATAAAATGCTCGACTGCATTGTTGTAATAGAGGGTTGCACACATGTAATTTTAAAATACTTTTATTTAGAGCAGAGTTATTAGAACATACAGCTTTATCAAACCAACAGGAAGCCCAATTATAACAGAGACAAAAACCCCACACCATACAATAATACCACACTGCCCATTGATACTCCCAGCAGTGCAAGCTACCCAGTATTTTACATGTAGATGTATGCAAAGCATTCTCTACAGTTAAGATATTACAGAAACACACACACAAAACATAAAGGCTTACTGCTTGGGGCACAACCGGGGCTGCAGCTCCGACATGAATCGCATCATATGGAGCTTCTTCTGCATATCCCATTCGTCCATCTCCCACTGCAAGAAAACACTTTTTAAAAAAACATTTTCAAAAGGACTTGAGAAAACAGCTCGTTTCCCATATCTATATGTAAAAATCCCCCACATTTGTATAATAAATGCAACAAAACACCCTCATGTGGATACACATGCCTATAAAAGATATTACATACTATTGAAGCATCTGAAATTAGAAAGCATGGATTTATAACGAAAGTTTTTAGAAACACGTGGTCCACCTAGAAAAGATACTAAAGTATTTATGTTTCCTACCAATTCAAATGCAGGTGAGTTTTCCCCCCTCATTTACCCTCTTAGATCATATACTTTGCCTTGTCTTCCTGCACACCATTCCTAAATATAATGCAAATCATAAGTCCAAAGCATTAAATGTCAGAAGCACCTATCAGAAGTCTCCAAAGGTGAGGAAAAGACAAAGGAAGTGTTCCCATGGACTATACGCCTACAACTGCACTACCAGTTGGACTAAAAGCCCACACCTACACGCATACATCAATGCAGTACTGCAGTAACCTCCGCACACCCCACGTTTGCCAGCAGATGGGCCTCACTATTCTTCCTGCAGACAATCACTGGACTAACACAGAGGTCAGACTCATGGCTAAAGCTCCAGGTGGCTACTTGGAAGATGCTAGGAGTAATTACGTTTTTCAGAGGTTACCAGTGCTGCTTCAGCCTTGGTGGAGAACTCTCGGAGAAGCCCCCTATCACAGATGTTTCATACCACCCCAGTTATGCAGAAGGAAAGAGTAACAGTTTGAGGGTTTTAAGCCAATGAAATGTGACAAACTAAACTGGACCTTGAGTTAAGTTTTGAAAGATGATGTGAATACAGCATTTACAGTATTTACAGGAAACCAACAGGAAATTCAGAGCAAGTTAGGCAGGCTCTCTCTCGAGTTATTTAGAACAAAAGTAATAAATGAGGCTGAACCATCCATAAATTTATACTCTGTGATTACAGAAGTCCCAATAATCAGTCAAGAAAAAAAACCATGGATGTTAATGAGCATAGCCCTCTGCTCAGTACAAGTAATTTGGGGTTTCCCATCTTCAGGCTGAGCTTTGACTTCTGTGCAATCACCAGTACGACAGGTTAATTAGAACTGAAAGAGTCAAAAGAAGTGCTTATGCCCCAGTCAGAGGCTGAAAATTTGTCAGCTTTTTGCCTTCCAACAACTCACAAGGCAGGAAAAATACATGGTCACTACAGGAGGTTTCATTTTGACCTCCATGATAAGGAGGGCCATCTGGATAGTAAGAACACCCTTAGGTATCCAAGACTGTACAGGAAGACTTGGACAGCTCCTCAAAGCAATAAAAACTGGGGTATTCATCGTCTTTCTTATGAGGTCCTAAAAGATGACCCTGGCAAGGACCTTCTGCACCCATGCTCTTTAAGAGAGCACATTTCCTCAGCAGCTGAGAAGCCTCTTAGAGGTCAATGGCATAAATCCTCATATCATCAATTCTGACCAGCACAAGCTCCAACCAAGGGCCACAAGCAGAAGCTGCCAGGCAAGAAGTACCAGTGCTTCAAGAGAATACATCCCTATTGATCACCACTTCCACTAAGTCAGCTGGCAGGAGAGATCACCAGTAATGAAAGTTCCATTATTTCCAGGGTGTAATCCCTCTGACTGCCAAAGAGGGTTCTACTGGAACAACCACCTCAAGGCAGTCAAGTATATAATTTATACTTCTATATCTTAGTAGCACTGTACACTTCTTCTAAAGAAGCAGCAATGAAGTGTTATTGTATCAAGCTGTTCCATCAGAGACAGCAAATGAGAACAATTTCTTTAGCTTATTCATACAGATACTGCTACAAATTATGTTAGTTACACATGGAAGCAGGCCTTCATTCCCCAGGGTGCAGCAGCAGGCATTAGAAGCAGTGATCTCCAGTACTGCTGGCAAAAGAAGCAGCTGTGAAAGAAACTGCTGTCACTTCTGAAGAAGACGTATTCTGAGACATAAATGTCCCTAGTGCACTGTCTAGAGAAGTCTGAATGTGACTTCTGCACATCTTATCACTTCACTGACAGCAGTAAAACAGACCCAAAAACAACTAACCCCTTTGCTCTTAGAATCAGTAGCTAACATCTTCAAAAACAGCACACACCCAACCAAAAGGGAAAAAAAAAATCATGCTCCTTCATATGCATCAGGCACAGCATGGCTCTTCCCTTTTAAAATCTACAAAATCCTGTGGTTACAGAAGACATATATCCACCCACAATGGCAACACACTTTTAGATATCCAGAAAATTTAAAAAATAGTTAAGCTGGCATTCATATATTCAACGTTATTCAAATTATTATATTATTCAATGCCCAAGGGGAAAGAGCAGCCCAAATCTGCAGTTTGTGCTTACATCCTGAATAATGTCACCTATCCTACTCACATCTCTAGTTACATGCAGCCTGTTAGTGAAGCAATCATGGTGGTGAGTGGCAGCTGGTGATGAGGAAAAAAGCAATGTCAGGACTTTTTGATATAAAAGGGTTCTGTAGATTGTTTATGAACCTAGACCCAATCTGCTGATCACAGTACTCAAGCCTTCAGTGCCTCTATGCAGACCTGTTTCACACAGAGTTGTAGCATGAGCACAGAAACAGAAGAAAACTATTTCCCTCAGTTGTTTAGAATCCCTCATCCCTACTGCCTATGGCTGCATCAGCAAATAGTGCAGTACAATAGAAGCAGATCTGTACAGCAAAAGTTTTTGCTGAGAAGCTGGTGTCCATGCAACATAAGCATTTCAGGATAACCGCTTCAGTCTAGATCTTATTGTCTTAATATTCACATATCAAACGTACTTGGTTGCTTCTTGGAACACATAATCTTGTCTAGTTTCCTCCAAAAGGAATCAAAGTTTGTGCTTTCCAGGAGTACTCTCATGTGAGCCAAAGTGTGGTAAGTAGAAGCACTTGAGAGATTCACCTCAAAGGCTTCCCCATGATATTAAGAGTAAACAAAATAAAAATCAAGCTATACCAAAAAAAGTGCCAAAACACCCACAAGCTAACAAAGACATGTTAATCCAAGTATACCTATTCCCAACTTCTCAATGCAGTTCTGTTACTGAGATACCCCAAAATAATTTTGGTGCTCCTGAAATGCAGTTATGGTATATGTGAGGTATGACAAAACAGTACAGAATGTCTGAAGCATAATGTGAAAAGCCAGCAACTGACACAGCTGGTCTTATTTCATACAGTTCCCATCATCAATCGACTGGTTTTAGCAAGTTTTTTGTTAGTGTGTTTGTGATGGGGGTGTTTTGGGTGGGGTTTTCTGTTGCTGTCTTTTTGTCTTAAAGAAACAGCTGTCTGGATTCTTGCTCCACATCAAAGAGCTCCCAGGAATCCAGCACAGTTGAAACATTCTTCTCCACCTAATTCACAGAAGTATTACTTGCCCATCTGTACTTTTAAAAAATGTATCTCACAACAAAACTATTCACAAGTCTCTTAGTCATCTGCTACATAGTCAAAAATAATATAGATAATGCTGTTTACTTAGAATTCTAGACTTGCAAGAACACCAGAGTTTGTTTCAGGAACAACCAGAAGCGTAAGTCAAAATTGCTTTTGTACAGCAAAAATGGAAATTATTCCCTCATTCCCACTCTACAGCCCTAGCAGTCTAACTTCTTTTCCAAGAAGTTCTGACATGTAAGTGTTCTCAGCAAGATACACTGCATTTTATACATGTGTATGTGCTGATAAACGTCTTTAAAAAATATTTAGAGAAGTCCCTCATTTAAAAAAAAGACCAAGAATCAAAATGGTAATTAAGCTAAGAGCCAAACATCACATAATAATAATTTTTACAAGTGTTCTTGTAAGAAGCCTCAAAAAACATCCAGACCTTCAACTTCTTTTTTACACTTAATGAATAGAATACTTTCCTCCTGCCAGCCTTGAATGCTCTAAGAAAAACAAACAAACAATAACCAAACAAAAAACCCGAAACAAACAAAGAAAAAACCAAACAAAAAAATCCCCCCCAATTTTTTTTGTTTTTAGTAAAAAAACATTATTTAAAACAATTCACTGTCCTTGTATCATTTTGGCATTATTTCCTCTCGGTAACTCTAACTGAATTAAAGTACTTTGGTGTCAGTTAATCACTTCCCTAACATACAATTACTGTCAATTTAAAAAACAAAAATTGGCATACTGTCAATCTAGTACTTTTCCCACTTGAATCTTTGCATGCAGCTTTCTCAACTACTCTATCAGAAGTGTAAAGACTTTGTTAAAACACCCAAATTTAGATGACAGGGTATTTATTCAAGAACAGTTGTGAATTCAACCCCAATTTTAAACAGCAAATTTAACATGACAGACCTTCAGCATGTAAAGTATTTTCACCAAAAAACCATTTCCCTGTTAACATTTTCGAGTAGAACAATTACACATTCTTTGAGATTACTGGAAGTCATATTCTTAAAACTGGGGGAAGATACTGTCCCTTTCAAAGGGACAGTCCCTTTGTCCCTCCTTTCAAAGGCCTAAAGACAACTTGGATTTCAAAGTTTTCATTTGGCTCCTCTTTCTTGGGTTTAATGTCTTAAATTTGAACTTGTAACAACATCCAATTCAGCCATTTTCAACCAGCTGCTAGAAAGAATATCAGTTTAATTAGTAAGTATATCAGTCTGATGCTCACCAATCAGTTTCACTCTTCCTGAAGACAGCAATGTGGGATCGTCTTTTTTGACATTATTTATTGAGTCATCTACTAGTTCTTTGATATGATCAATTCCTACAACTTGTCCTTTGGGACCAACCTGGAATAAAAATATACAGTTGAACAATTTCTGCTAGTTTTATTTACAGAATGAGTACTTATATTTCCTGACCCCCATTTCTCTAAAATAAAAACAGCAAAGTGGAAGTATATTTTCCCAATATTATTAAAACTACTGCTTGAAATGAAAAATCCTGACTGCTAGAAGCACCTGATAATTAAAGTGTGTCTGCACAGTTTTATAAATACTTGTAATAATGATCTTTTTGAGATGTGATTCAGTTGTGTTATATTGTTAGTGGAGATTTCTTCTTGAATTTTTAGAAGTTAAATTTGATCATGTTTGTTTTCATTACCTACAATAGAAAGTAACAACGTCAAGGACAAAGACTAGAACTAATCTCCTTTCACACTGAACAAAATTTACTAAGAATTAAGGTTTTTCTAGAGAAGACCTTACTTCAAGGATTAAATCACGCCTTTTATTCTAAATTATCTCAAGAGTCCTATTCCTTCAGAAGCAAATGCTGCAACTACCAGTCAGGGACAAATTACCTTCCACTTATCCTTGCATTCATGAATCTACTTTCAGATTTACAGCTCTCCTCCACAGGAAGAATGGAACTTCTGAGAGCTCATAACTCAAAAAAGGTCACAAAATCTCTGTATTCTGAGGAAGGGGGAGAAAGATGTACTAACGAAAACCTCTCCATCACAGGTATTTCTTCTAGAATTTTCTCTTTAGTCCAAAAAAAGAAATTCAAAACCAATCCAAATCCAAATCAAAAATCTGAGCACTTTTAACACGATCCAGCTCAAAGAACACAATGCCAGAATATGTCATAGCAGCAGCCCGTGTTGCCTAACAACTGTCTTCGGACACATCTGAATGCATCGTTTATATTTCTGTATCTTACATTTTAATTTTAATGTTGTTAAGACACGGAAAACTAATAACTGGTTATCCTGGGGAATTTTTTTTTGTTTTATTATGAACAAGTCCTATGTTAAAAACATTAAAAGAGCAGTGTTAGCTTTTCTTGTCCGAGTGGAAGACCACCACCCCAGCCTTTGCAACAGAGCGAGACAGAGCAAGTTTTCGCTACAACAGCCATGGGTTGCTGTTCGGAGGAATGCCTGGCAGTCAGTTGTACTATAAGCTGGCAAAAGATCCAGTGTACTCCAGACAGTTAAGTCACAGAAATGAAAATTTAGCAAAATGGTCAGAGCATGAAATAGCCTGATAAAGTAAGAGAACCTCCTGCTGCATGTGACAGTCCATTATGCTGAGTCCTCATCAGTTACCTCTGTCTATTACTCTGGAACTGTGAAGCACACACAATTGAGACAACAGAAAGAAGGTACAAGTTTTGGGATCTCCATGTTAGGAATCAAAATATACCCCGCTCTTTTTATAAATCCAGTACTGACAGGATGAAATCTGTAATACATTTAATTTGCCAGCAACCTTCAAAAGTAAATAAACTTAATTTTGCAAGCTATGTAGATAAGTTTATCATAGAAGTTTACCATGAAAATCCAAACAACAATCTTAAAGATACTTTACTAGTCTAAGTAAACATAAAGCTTTCCCACAGGTACCACAAATGAGATTATCATCATAAGAGTACAGTTGTCATCCATGTGCACTGAGGCACTTGTGCCACAAATGTGAGCTACTAATTCTAGATCTCAAGTAGACTGAGAAGCAACATCAGCATGGTCACAAAAAGTACATCCCCAACTGAATTTTGGTGGCAAAACACTCTATCATTAATTCCCATAATATATTTCTTTCAATATACTTCTTTTTGTTAGCAATGCTATCAAGCAGAACGAAAGCATTTACTCAATTTTTCACAACACACGTCTGTAAGTCCTTCCACTGCAAACTACTGTGGAGGATTCATAAGAGGCACATGACATTCATATGGCAATAAAAAGACAGAGGGATTAACTTCAGCAAAATTGGAAAGAGATTTCCTTTTTGTGCTGGTTCTGACTTCTCCACAGCTGTTTTAGTAGAAAAAAGTGCACAACCACAATTTAGCACATCTTATTGAAAATGGCTATTCCTTTATGCATTCGTAACTTCAGTGGGAAATCCATATAGCCTGGACAAAAGTTTTAATGCTTGTAGGATTGGCGTTCCCATGCTAGCACTTGATTACTGACTACACAGTCAGACCAAAAATAATAGGCAGAAAGCTAAATGCCATTTAAGATTTCCTCTAAACTGCAATTTGGTTAACTTACTTCAACTACTTTTTTTTTTTTTAAATTTTGCAGCTAACAGTTAGAAACCTAAATACTTTTGCAAGTGCATTGCCCAGTCCTAAACATTCTTAGCTAATTCTTAACACAGGGAAACAGAAGCGATTGCATATTCAGATTAGTGCTTGAAAACAGAAAACTAAGTAGCAAAGAAACCTAAATGATAAATTATCATATGTATCAACACATTTCAAATTAACTTTGCAGAAAGACAAAAGAAAATCTAGTTGGCAGTTTAATGAAGGTCTCTACTAACCATAAAGCAATTATAAAGCCCTGGAACAGAGAAGGAAAAACTGATTATATTCCTCTTCATGTATCAGTCTAACAATACTATAGCTACAGCCAATAAAGCCCAAATTTTTTAATCTTTTTTTCCTGATTTAAGATAGGAAAGAACACAGAAAATTCCTTAGGTACAGGTTGAATAACACAACTGAGATTAAGTTACTTGACAAAGATGTAAAATACAAATTAATATCTTGCTTATAAAAGGTTAAATGGACACTTACAGTAATACCTGTGCAATATGACAAAAAAGAAAGCAATTAAATTCAAAGACAATTTATATATATACAAGATATTTTCCTGTGGAAATAGGATTCTTTTAAGTCTCAAAAGTCACAAAGCTCTCATCATAGCAGGAATCTGTGACAATTTATCACAATGAGAACATCCATAGTCACACAGATAATAGAAATTGAACTGTTCAAGACAAACATCTTCTTCCTTCAAGATATAAAGCAACAACTAAAATGCAATCATTAAAAAACCCAAAACAATCCAAAAACCCCAAACTTACTCACTAGGCAGTTTCTTCACCATTACACAATTTATCGGACCATTGAACTTGAACATCTACTATCAGCTACCATAAGAAACGGGTACCAATCACATCCAGGAGAGTAAATTATTTTCTGTATAATGTATTTCAGTACACTATGAAGAATGCTATTTTTTGCTCTGTAATTCAGACTTAAATTGGAGTTCAAGCAGTTCTGATGATCAAGTGATTAAATTAAATAACTCACCATTCGTGAAAAGCATGCTGTAAGGATTCCACTTCCAGATCCTACATCAAGTGCTTTGGCTCCTTCGTGTAACTGATCAGACAGAAGTTCAAGTGCATATGCATGCTAAGAAAAGACAGGGAGAGAAAATTTCAAATTATTTTAAGTGTCTGTTTTACTCAATATATGTTCATTTCTTCAGAGATTTTGGAAAATGCCCTGAGCATTTGTGTAAGAAATTTCAGAATCATTTCTGTTACAAAAAATGGAGGGCAAGGAGTTAACTACATGATATAATCATTGTTACTTCATTGGCTTCAACAAATTTCATGAGTGTATTTTTTTTTGTTAGCATCCATATATGAAGCCTCATCTGACCATTCAAGCTTCTAGCACAGACTCTATTTATATACTGGGAAAGACACAATAAATCAGTTTATTTCTTCTTAAGTCTGGTGACTCTTACTATTCTGGCAGTATATGGCAAATAAAGAATTTAGCTTATCATTATGCTATATGCACTGGAATAAGCTGGGACAAAAGCTAGCTAGGAAGAAGGTAGCTCTAAAGCATGAAGGAAAATGGATATTAAAACTACCTCCTGCATACTTGCTGAATCAAAGAATAGGAAAAATAAGTTGTCTTTTACAAAGGCAGATAGCCAGGCTCACGTATGAAATGCAGTAGTCTATAGACACACTTGATGACATCTGCTTTCCTACGTGGTGGACCAGTACACAAACTAAGCTTAGGCTTCACACTAAAAAACCAGTTTGTTCTTTAATGTTTCAGAGATAGCCATTATCACACTCTTTCAGCTTAACCCATCCCACCCAGAAAACAGTAACAATTAGAACATTCCCTGTTAGAATATTCCTTGTTAATATTTGCTTAGAGGATATATTACCTTTTGCTCTAACACTTCATATACTACTAGTGCTAAGCATTGGAAAAATAATGACTTGAGGGACTTAAAATTTTAAAGCATAATTAATACTTATTTTTCCCCTTAGCAACAGCACTTTTTTCTGTCTTTTCTTCAATAATATCGTTAACATTTCTATACAAAATTCCTGATTTTTTAATATTGATAACTAAGTAAATTCTAAGCCAAGTACAGTTTTTAGTCAAGGGGAGCAGACTTTTACTATGTTTTGACACTTTCCAAACATTGCAAAGACAAAATACATGCTTCTATTCACCTTTTACCTCAAACAAAGAAACACAGAGAAATTATATCTGGGTTAGATGCATGCACTGAAATCCCAACTGGAACACTTACCCTGGTCTCAAACCACTTGGCCAAAAAACCCTGCGACTCGGTACAATGTATCTTTTTTCTTGTCCAAAGATTTAAAGGCATTACAGCAATACCATACTATAGGAATCACTGTCATCCACTCCTGAATTCTTATATATTAATAAATTACAGAGTAATTTACATTGGAAAGATCTCTGGAAATCTTCTGGTCCAGTCCTCTTTCAATACATGGGCATTTTAAATTAGGCTTCTTAGAGCCCTGTTAGGTCAGCTTCTTTGTATATCCCCTGTTAGGTCAGCTTCTTTGTATATCAAAGAACAGAATTTCCACAAGCTGCAAAGCCTGCTTCAGTGCTTAATTACCCTCAAAGTCTTTTTTTCACTCTAGCAACTAATCAGAATTTCCTACGTTGCATTTTTTGGCCCACTACCCCTCATCCTTATCACCCTCTACAACTTCCTGAAAGGTGTAACCCACCTGAAAGGTGTAACCCACCCAACTTCCAGGTGGGGGTTGGCCTCCTTTTCTGGGCAACAAATGATAGAACAAGAGGACACAGTCTTAAGCTGCGCCAGGGAAAATATAGGTTAGATATTAGGAAGAAGTTTTTTACGGAAAGAGTGATAAAATATTGGAATGGTCTACCCAGGGAGGTAGTGGAATTGCCATCACTGGACGTGTTTAAAAAGAGATTGGATGTGGCGCTCGGTGCCATGGTTTAGTTTAGTTGAGGTGTTGGAGCATGGGTTGGACTCAATGATCTTGAAGGTCTCTTCCAACCGGGTGATTCTGTGATTCTGTGATCCTATTACTGTACATCCGCAAAACATCTTGATCAGTCTTTTCTACTCGCTCTCAGTAGGCAGCTCACAACAGTGTCACTGCAATCAACTGCTCATTAAATTTACTAGGGTAAATATTTTATTTCAAAAGCGTCTGGATGTTAAAAAAATCACCTACACTAATCACCTAGGTTTAAAGCTTACCATATGTGGAGCACTGATTGTTGCTTGGAAACCTGCAAAACAAGAGAATGGAAGATGTTCATTGTTGTTCAGACAGCAACCTTACAATCTTTATTACCTTGACTGTAAAATGCAACACCTTCATTGCCACCCTCATTCAGGGTACAACATCCACACCCCAGCAGTTACACAGGTACTCTACATCAGAAGTGAGTTCTGGTACATCTGCTGAAAGCTACGCTGTGTCAACTCTGGACAGGAAAAAAAATTGGTTTTATCCTTGACAGCAATTACAATCTCCATTTTTCCATTATACATTGAATTAATATCACATATTGATCAAGTATGTTTAATTCAGAAGAGTACTGTCTCCCAGAATAATGTAATTCCTTTTTCACTCAGCCCCTATGTAGACCTGAATTTGTTAGTTAGAGTTTGATGTGGTGGTGACCATAGAACATTTGGAGAACAACCTTGTGCATTTTGCAAACAGCAAATGAGAGCAAACACCTATAAGAATGGGAAGAATGCTCACCTATATTTGTTTTTGCAAAGATACATAAGCCTTTGAGTACATACCTTAAAATATTTTTTGATTTTCCTATACAACTAACAAAATCCTAATAAAATTCACTCACCATGTACTATTAAAGGCAGGGAGAAGATAAAGAAAAAAGAAATTAGTACACTTACATAGGTCATTCTTTTGTCCTGGAAAGATAAAACAGGGACCTGGATGGGAAACGACTGTCCTATCAGTAGACCCTCCTATTCAAAGCCTATTTTTAAAGATTTCACATAATAATAAGAAACTTTGCATTGGCCCCAACTGAATAATTTCTGTAAAGATAGAGACTGTTTCTATCGTAAACTGGATGCAAATAGTTTTTAAGTATTTACATCAGCTGCGCCATCACAAATTGCTGTGGTTTGAAAATAAACACGTTTACTAATATTAATATTGTCTGAAAAACACCTCTCTACCTGATGTATCCAAATATGCCAACTGCATTCTGCAAGAAATTGAAATTCAGTTAAAAGGTATCCAATAAACTCATGAAGAACTAAACAACCTTCCAAATTAAAAAAATTATTTTCACATTCTTAACACATAAATGACAAAAGCAGTCACAGTTACACAAATGAAAACAATCTCAATCACTTTTGCAAGATGCTCTTACCTATAGACTGTGGAGAGTCCATGTAAGGGTTGTATTTTGCATAGTGGCAACGGTCTGTAGCCAGCATTACTTCAAATACCTTGTCTGTTTTGATTATTCCATTTTCTATAAACAAAAAAATATATAAAATTGAAGGCATTGTTTCTCTTCTGCAGTGCAGGAGTCTGTGAAATGTGTAAACATATTCATAGCATTGTGAGAAATCACATGCCTTACACAGATCTCTAACACTGTTACCCTCATCATACTGCCCATGGCAGGGGTTGGACTACATCATCTTTAAAGGCCCCTTCCAGCCCAAACCCTTCTGTGATACTGAAATTAAATCTGGAGTCCAGAGATCAAACAATGATTAAGCCAGTGAATTTGAACAAGACTTTCCCAGAAGTTACAGATGCTTTTCTGAAACCATTTGCAAAGATCTACCCGCTAAGAAAACTCAACTTCATGCACATTTTTGGTATTCCTGAAAATATAGTCAGTAAGAACTCTGTATTACTATACACACCAAACAAGATATACTTCATATTTCTAAGAAGCTATGCAAGTAATTATTGAAAAATATACAAAAGCAAGTTAGAAATGTGAAGTTGAAGCATCGTCGCTCAGTACTTTCGTTTCCAGATCTGTTTGTATTAGCAAAGAAAAAATCCT
Source organism: Aleadryas rufinucha (assembly GCA_013397815.1). NCBI lineage: Eukaryota > Metazoa > Chordata > Aves > Passeriformes > Aleadryas > Aleadryas rufinucha. The sequence continues at coordinate 13,058 of VZTH01002388.1, read as the reverse complement.
TTTGTAAAGAAACTCCTACAGAATCATAATTCTTATGCTGGGGCAGACTGAGGCCAAAAATTTTTATATCAAAACACTCTGAATCTTTGTTCACTTTTCAAAATAAAATATAAATGCACATGCATGAAAAATGTCACAAGCAGCCATTTTTCCTTGCAATTTTAGTGAAGGGTTTTTTAAACATTGATAATTCTATTTTTTTTTTAAGTTCTGAAGAGCCATTTATGAACAACAGAAAACTCTGGAAAACAAATGAAAGAAATTAACTAATTGCTTGCATTAAAAGACATAATATAAACTCCAAATAATTGACATTTCAATGATGGATTGCTGCATTAACTACTTTATTTAAATAAGGATTTATCTGGAAAATCCTATTTGAAAAGAAAAAGATCATTTAAGCACCATTAAAATCTAACCCAAAACATGAAAATCAGATTATAGAACTTTTGTACGATTGTCCCGAAGTCACACCAGTGGGTTTTTTTGAAGTACCAACAACAAAACACACCTGTGCCCAGGACTGGGCTAACTTCCGCAGAGCGTCCTGACTGTTTACAGGGTGCTCCCAAGTACACCTATTAATCATGGGATTTTCCTGTCTTTTTTTCTTATCTACTATCTGTGTCCAGAATTAATTATCCTAACATAGGCTTGAATTCAGAGAGCAAAATAACTCCCCAGATAATTTTCCTTTTCGGTCTGAAAACAAAGTATCACCTAGAACTGCAAAAGGAATATACTATCACTAAGGAAATTATTAAGGAAAAACATTCCTTTAAAAAAATTATTATTTTTTAGAAATATTTCTGTATGTAAGTCCCAGAAAAAGCATACACTCCCCTCACAGGCCCCACACATTACACATACCCTGTTCTTTGACTTCATTTTGAACTGAATACTATAGCAGTATTCAGTTAGAGGAAACTCATTTCAATGCACGGTTTTAAATCGGAGCCAGTAGGCATTTGCAGCAGTTCATAAGTTTACTTATTGAGCAAAATTGTACCCAAAAGAAAACAAGCAAACCAATTCAATAATAGATTGGCACTAGCAACATAGGATAGTAAGAAGATAAGAAAAGTTTTCCTTGATACTTGAAATTAGTTGACTTAGTTGTACAGCAGTTCTGTGAACAAAGCATAGAAACAAAAAAATCAAAATTTTGCTCTTAGAGTTTCATTAGGAATCACTAAGAATTAGTATCTCCAAACCAAATGTACTTTAAAAAAAGGAGAATAAGCAAGGTGATTATAACAAAAGTGATGAGATACAGGCTCTAGGGGGCTGAAGGGATGTCAAAAATCAGTACCCGAGAAGCACTCACAAAATGACTAGTAATTTATTTGTTGACATGCAGATAGATGCATATATTCTAGAACTATAGGTGATCACCTGCTCTTTCATTCTGTGCCTTGTGGAATAAATATGCAGAGAACACACAGAACAAGCTTCCACCTTGGAAGTGCAACTGCAGAGCACTATGGTAAGGCCAAGATCTCCTCTAATTTCACAAAACTTAGTTCCAGTCAAAATACATATAACTATCAAATAAGATGCTTACACTGACAGGCAAATTACAAAAAAATCCCTAAAAACAGAAACTACTAATATTCTACACATTTTGAGCATTCAGGATTTTTTCATTCAGCAAACAATCATGAGATTTGCTGACTGTTGTACTGTCTTTGATTATTGACATCTTTTCTCATCAGAAAATAAGAACTGAAGAAAGTTACCCATACTCAGAGTCCCCAGAAGAACCTGTGGGAGATCTGAATCTGTTGTTAGCCATTTATTTCAATTACTGAATAACGCTCTATCCTCATAAAAAACCCCACGCTCTCAGCTATTACCCCATAGATTAAGTTTGCTTTTCGAATTTGCTTATTATACAATGGAAAAAACATCAAATTTTAGGTGGGAATTAAGAAAAGCAATCAAGCCCTAAACAGTAAAGTCAATATTGACTTAGTTGTAATTTTTATTGTGTTGATAACAATAAGATTTTTTTTCTTAGTCTCACAGCTGAATATAGAGAAACATAGCAACTGCAAGGTACCGAACTCCAAAAAATGTCCTTTCTTTCCTGCAACAATCAGTCCCAAGATGACCAGCTGCCAAGATCTTAATTCTGTCTGGAACATGTCTCTATCAAATTCACAATTAAGTCCAGAAACAAGTATATCCCCTAAAGAAGCCAATAATAGAAGCTTACATTGCAAAGAAGACGTTCTAATTTAATGCCATCTCTAATTACCAAAAAACCAAAACAATCAAAAAGAAATTAACTATTAATAAAATGCTAATTAAAAACATTTTCTAAATCTTAAAATGAAGCTGTATATTGCAAGAGAATAATTCACAATTAAATGTATATAGGTAGAATATCCTTTCCAATTATAGTATATACAGAAAACTCTTCTTGAGGAGACTGTTGGGTTTCAAGACTGATAATCAGTACTGGAAACAAATCAGATATTAAAGTGTTTACAAGCAAAGGATAATACACAAACACACTGACAGCTTGAAATAAAAAGTAAACTCAAATAAACCAGAGTTTTATCAGCACAACTTCCAAGCTTCAAAGGGCTGAAGCCGAAAAGTAAGTACTTAAAAGTGGAGCACTGCGTGCCAAGTTCAAGAGTTACTCTGCGCAGAGGCTGTGGCAATGACAACTTGACATAATTGGAGCATGTTTTGAAAACTCTCTCTGGTCTGCCTCTTTTCCACAAATAACACCATGAAAACAGGAAAAGAGCTCAGAGCAGTCCTTGGACTTGAAGGTGGGAATATACCACTGCTGAGTGTAACCTGGGAAACTGGGCAATTGGCTGCCAGAGAGCAAGTAAAGAGTCTGAAAAGGCACCATGGACTTGCAACAACAAAACAACCTATCTTTTTATTTCGTCTCTTATTTAGCAACAAATGCATTACTGAAGTGCTTACGTTTCAAAGAACTGTCTGCTTCACTGACAGTATCCTGACTTGATCAAACACGTTTCTAACCAAACCATAAAATACTAGCAGTCAACATTTACACCAATACTGGCTTCCAGATCAGAAAAGAGGATGTGTCATTGCCACATGATCCAGCACACATGCTTACTATACACACTATAACACCTACTCAAACACCTACTGTAGCTGACTTTATGTATTAAAAAAATGTTCTTGCAGATCCCAAAACCATTTACTGTGCAACTACTTCAGCATCCACATAGTTCAGTTTCTTTTCAGATTACTTTCTCCATAACCACTGCAGAATACGTCATTTATAAAGATGAATTTTCAGCAAAACAGTGATGTTTTTAAACCCTACAGAGGTCTTAAGGCATAATGGAAAGCACATACAGCTTTATGTCACAAAAGATTAATTCATATAATTCATATATAAAAGATTAAAATTACTGATGTGACAAAACATAGAATGATTTGGGTTAGAAGAGATCTTAAAGGTCAACTAGTTCCAAATCCCTTGCCATGGTCAGTGACACCTTCCACTAGACCAGGTTGTTCAGAGCCCCATCCAGCCTGGCCTTGAACATTTACAGAGGGAGGATACTCACAACTACTCTGGACACCCAGTTTTCCAGTGCCTCACCACCCTCACTGTAAAGAATTTCTTCCTAATATCTAATCTAAATCTACTCTCTCTCAGTTTAAAGCCATTTTCCCATATTGTCCTATCACTACATGCCCTTGTATATCCAAGTCCCTCTCCAGTGCTCTTGTAGGCCCCCTTCAGGTACTGGAAGGCTGCTGTAAGGTCTCCCAGAGCCTTTGCTTCTCCAGGCTGAATAGTCCCACCTCTCACAGCCTGCTTTCGCAGGAGAAGTGCTCCAGACCTCTTATCTTCATGGCCATCTGGCCATCCTCTGAACTCGCTCCAACAGACCCATGTCCTTCTTATGTTGGGGGCCCCAGAGCTGGATGCAGCACTCCAGGTGGGGTCTCACCAGAGCAGAGCAGAGCAGAGGGGCAGAATTGCCTCCCTTGACCTGCTGGCCACACTGCTTTGGATGCAGCCCAGGACAGTTTCCTCTCAACAAACTTGCAGAGAGTGCATTCAACTTCACTGTCAATGTCACTGACAAAGATGTTAAACAACATCAGTCCAAGTGGTGACCCCTGAGGAACACCACTCGTCACGGTCTACACTCAGACGTTGAACTTTTGACAACAACTCTTTTGAGTGCTACCATCCAGCCTTATCCATCTAATGGTCCATCTGTCTAATCCATACCTCCCACTTTTAGAGACATGGATATAGTGCAGGACCATGTCAAATGACAGTCTCCATCTGACCCGTGCAAACCAGCTAGCCACTTTCAAGAGGAGAGTGGGCTAGAACAGAACCACATCCTGATTTGCAAGCAATGTGAAGTACGTTGGTTTTAAACATCTGGCCAACTGACATTTTTAAAGTCAGGGTCTTTTTGTTTGGGCAGAGGAAGAAAAGAGGGGAAAGAATATGATTCAGTTAATAGACTTTTATTTAAGTAACGAGCATACGAAGATTTCACTGTAAAGCATGAACACAAAGAAAGCACTTTGAACAAGAAGTGACGCATCAGCACCCTATGATCCAATAATGGACACTGACCCTAAAACATACAAAGCTCTTTGTGCTTAAGAAATTGAAAGTAGGTGTTTATAAACAAGTCTTTCTTATACCACTCATACATGCAAACTTCTTGTGCCTTGCTGGTAATTTAAGAGCTATTTGCTTCAAACATTCAGCTATCTATCTATTGTCACTATGATTTGGATTCAAAATAATACATTACCCAAACAGGATGTTGCATACAACTAACTGGAAGGAATCAAGAGTCTATCGTTCACAGACACAATGACAGAAAGACTGAGGAAAGCAAGGGTCCATCAGCGCTAATCTTACAGTCCAGAAATAAAACACAAATATCAAATCCCATGAAAACACCAAAGTGACAGAAACTAAAAATAATGGGAATAATAGCATTAATAGCAATAATAGTAGTAAAAATAATAATGATAAATACTCAATTACCATTTAAATGCTACTCAAAACCTGCAGAGATAAAACAACATGGGAATCATAAGCTAGGCTCAACACAATAAACTAGTATACTAGTAAGCTTCAGTTAAATACAAACTTACCTGTCAACATTTCACTTTTACTTTAAGGTAGTATTCCTTCCCTATTTAATAAGAATCACCTTCAGAAACAACCCATTCATTCCGGTATAACAGGTGCGGTAGGTTGAACCTGAGCTGATAGACAGCTCGTCTGACCAAGGGTGCTTCTTCGAGATTTCCATATTTAAAGCTTGGGGGACACAAGAAGTTCCCTTTTTCGGTTTGTGCCGCTCCTGCGGGAGTGGGGAGGAGATGGGTGCTGGGGCCGCTTCTCGGAGCGGCCTCGGGCTGTCCCCCCTGCCCCCGATGCCGGGGCACGGCCCTGANAAGAAGCGAGTTGTTGTTTCAGGCTGGAATTTGTCCACCCTTAAAAGGGAAACCCCATGTGTGGCCCATGGTAAAGGAACTGATTTCTTCTCATGGGAGAGATGTCTTCCCCAGTGGCAGTTTGTCTCCTGTGTGGGGGCTGTTGCTGATGCAGTTTGGGAGACCACAGACAGCAAAAGAGACCTCTGTTTCCTTAAATAGTGGAGAGATTTTTAAGAATTGTAAATGCTGACCAAGAATCATGTTGTGTTATCCTTTGTGCTGGTTTGGGACGGAGAAAAGGGAGGGGGGTTGCTGGAGCAAAGGGAGGGTTTGCTTTGATTTCTTTTTTTTTTCTAAACTTTTTCATATTCTTTAAGTTTGCGCCTGCTTTGCATTCCTCCAAATCTCCTATCTCACAAAAGATAAAAAAGGTGAACTGAAACCACAACAACTTTGGTGTTTCTGCCCGGTTTAGAACCAAACCCGCTACAACAGGTAAGAGTTTTCTATTTATTTTCATGAATCTGAAAGTCTGCAGGTAACTAACTTAGACATTTTAACAACAGCTGTATTGTCCCCTCCTACTGTAGGCCAACGTTGCAAAGTTGGCATTAACCATTTTCTTCTCCAGGGGAGGAGAAAGGCCTGCTAACACAGCCTTCCTGCACTGAAGAAGTTATACAGAAATTCTCTGTAATGTACTCACATTTACCATAATGGTTATCTTGATTTTGTCTAAATCTGTATCAGTAGCTGAATGAAGAAACTTTGGGGAGTACATGAAAGAAGAAAGTAACTTTAAGGTTGGTTTCAGCATGCAAAAACATAGAACCACACCTTCCAATGAACTTTAACACCCATGTGCAGATGAAAGAGACTTAACCTCTAAGCACTCCTCAATCCCTCAACATTTGAGAGGGCTGAACTTCACTTACATATCACATGGAATGTCAGAACTGAATAGTTCAATACAAACTGGCAACGACCATCAGTAGCAACTAAAAAATGTTGCGGAGGTTAAGATACACTTAGCTGGATGGGACAGATAGACAAGGAACTCTCTTTACAGTAAGGCTTGAGGCAAAACTACTTACAAGCTTTAGCAGATCTGTAAAGAAAGGCAGATGGTGCACATCTCACACCTTATTGAGCAGGTTCCATGCAACCACTCTGCAGATCTGTTTTCAGAAAAGCCAATGCTGTTAAGACCAGCAGCTAGACTGCATGAACAGTTTGTTATTATGAAGGTGGTTTCATTAAGACAGGCACTAGTACTACACGAAAACTGAGGATCAGAAGATGAGCAAAACATAACCCTGACTCTTGGAATAAAATGATGAAGAGCTGTCCAACTAGCAGAAATTAGGAAGAATTTCTGAAGCTGTATTTCAACAGTACATGCATTTAAAATTATTTTGTGCTCAAGTCCACTACTGAAGTGTTCAGGTTCTGAAGTCTTAAAACATAACCCACAAGTCAGCCAGTCCAGGAGAAGTCCACAGTTTACTGATCTCAAGCTTTGAAAGAGTTCACTCTGTTTTTGTCAAATGTTGGTAATTTAAATTAAAATTTAAAACATTAATAAAATTAACCAAATAAAAAATTTAATAATATTATTTAAAGTACTATGTAAAGCACTAAAGAACATGACTTTGAGGGATAACATTCACATAAACAACAATTCAAAAGAACATGAACATTATGCATTTCTTTCTAGGCTTTCCGGCACTCTTAGTGATCTCTTGATACCACATCAGGATGAAAGAAATAGTACCATTAAAAGAAAAGCTTGGAATTATATTGAAGCTAAACCATAGGAGACTCCCTCTTTTTAAAATGCTTACATGCAACAGTAATGACCTGTTTTGGACAGATTTGCAGTATCTATTTCCATTTTGCTATGGATTACTAGGCAGCTGCAGACCACCAGGAAAAAATCATATCATGCCATTATATCCACATAAAAAATAAAAATGTATCTTCAATCAAGCAAAAGAACTAAACATTTTTAATTAAAATTATTTATTAGGAGTTATAAAGATCTGTGATGCAAAAAATCCGCCAAAAAATGCCCTCTTTTTTTTTTGAATGACTGAGGACTTGGACTTTGATGTACTGGATTTTGGGAGTTTGTGGGAAAGTATGGGTATGTTTTTAACATAACATTGACACCTTGTCTAACATTAAGGGAAAAAACATGCCAACAACGAAAGAACCAGTTAAGAACACAATCTTACTTTACACACCAATAAAACATGATAAATATTCTTAAATTTGGGTTGGGTTTTTTTCTCTCCACTATCATTTCCTATTATCTGGGATATTTAGTTGTCTTGATTTACTTGAAGGCGTGCCTCTTAAAAGATCAAGGGTGTAGAAATTCCTTCAAAACATTTCACTGACATGGGCAAATCATTAACAAATACTTAAATCTTAAAAATAAAAAAGTTTCACAGCAACTCCTTTAGGCAATTATTCAAATTACTTGCTAACAAAATTTTTTTTAAAACTCAATGCTCCAAAAAATAGCATCACAGATTTCAAGTGTGCCACCTGAGACATGAACTAAATTTAAGAAATTTTAGATATTCTTAAATTAACATATCAGTGGATGTGTTAATTTTTACATTAAAAAAAATAGTTCAATTTCCAACCATTTCACTACCTGGTCATAAGTTACAATGCTTAGTCACTGAAGCCTCAATAAATTTATGATGAAGGAAATGGTGGTCACTGAATGCACCCAACAGGCAGCATAAGTGCTTGTACAGAGGAGTCATCAAATTTGGTCTAATTTTCCATTATTATTTCCTTTCTTCAGGTTCATCCAAGTTACATCACTCTTCCTTATGCAAAATTAGACAGATGTAAAAGAGATTTGGATAAACCACGGGAAAAAAACATGACAGGGGAAAATAAAGAAAACAAAACTAATGTTTACTTCTTGCTGAACCTAGCTTAGGCTTACTATATCCAATGCCTTCCCATTCATGGCAGTTCCCAAAGAGATTTGTCCTCAGCAACCAGAAACCTGCACCAAAGGTGCAGATTCATTGTAGATAAGCCTTCATCATGACAAAGCATGCCAAGACGTCATTTTTAATTATTTAACATCTAAATAATTAAAACACTTGGAGAAATATCTTTTGCGTCTTTAAAAATAGAACTCTTAAACCTGATAATATTTGAATATATACTGATTTGAAGCATCATTCACACTGAAAAATTAGGAATCTGGTCTTACGTAAGGCGCAAAATTCTATAGAATTTGTGGCATCCTGTAAATCAGAGTTGATACCTTCTGTGATACAAGTTTATTAGGTGAGGAAGGTAAAAGAATGCAGCAAGAAACAAATCCACATATGGTTAAGAACATCTGAAGGTTAGCCACAGCCAAGCTAACTCACCTTCACTTTCACTGAGAAATGTGGATTCAAGAGCAGGTTTATGTGATGAAAACACTACTGGCACAACATGATCAGAGAAATACTGATGGGTGCAAGCTTGTCATATGGCACCATGACATATTGACTGGAGGAGAAGGCCCAATAAGGAAACTTAATGAACTTTGATTGTTTGTGAATCAGACAGGGAACCAATTTTTCAGTCCTTCAGGTGGGAAAGGAAAGCTGATTTCTAAGATGTTGGCATGTAAAGTAACAGGACCTGACAAAAGCCCAAATATGAAAGACAGAAGGAAATCAAAATGATCTAACAGTAACCTATCAGTGGATAGCTGAAGATGTAGGGGGGGGGGAAAGTTACAGATTTAAAATCAAAAGACTTTCAACCAAGCAAGATAACAGTAAATAACTCACCAATTATTTTCCTCCTTTCTCAGCACCTCTATATGTCAGATTAATAATAAAAAGAAACTCCTGTCAGAGTTATTTATTTAAACACAGGCAATTATTTCCGTGTTTAGCATGATTTCTAACCCTACAGTAACCTGCATTTAGATAGCTTCCTAGAAATGTTGTCTGCTAAAAGATCTTACTTTAAATATATTTTAGGGGGAAAGTTTACCCAAGTTTGAAGGCAGATGTTCAACTGTTTTCAGTTAGGAAGAAGCAAAGATTTAAATAATTATTCTGTAAAGGTGAAAAATGTGTTTTAAGTAGCTTTAATGCAGAAAGAATTATTCAGATTAAAATTATTCAGATTAAAAAAAGGCATTTTTTAAAAATGAGAAGTACTTTCAAGAATCACTGCAACAAAGCAGCTGAACTCCTCGTAGCAACAGCACATTCAAGGACAGCATTTTTGTTGTGAAGAGTGTGTTTTAAACAAGTTTATTTCGTGTACGTCAAATTGTGCGTCTATGATGCCTCAAATTAACAGTGCAAAAACATGTTTACAAAGTTAAAAATCAAAAAACAAAACAATGTACTGCAACACTCTTTAGTCACTTGTCCCTAAGCATGCACTGAACAAAATTCCAGGGCCCTCTTTTTTAGTTTGTCCCTTTTAAGACGGGATAGCAAAGATAAGGCTTATAAAGAATAATTGCCTAAACCTGCATTGAAAATACCCAAAATCACTTGTCACTGCCCTAACACAATGATTGTTACCATTACAGAAAAGTTAATTCTATAGTTAACACAACAGTGAAGTGAGCAATAAAGCAAACGTCAGGAAACGTAGAACTTTACTGCCACAAAACAGAAGCACTAGTAACTGTCAACAACAGCTTATAAAGAAGAATAATCTTTATAGATGTTTTAAAGGAAAAGAACATGTAGCCTACAGGAATCTTCCAACGATGTTTTCATTTGGAAGCAAAACCAGATTAATAAATTGCCATTCTCCCCAGCCCTCATTTACCCACAACAAAGTTCACTGCTTCTCTAACTATAATAGTACAACAGCTTACAGACATTGAGGAGTTTAAATCTTGATGTTTCACAAGTCATGAGAAAGCGACCCAGTCTTACAGCACTGCCTCCCTCACAAACAATTCTACAAGAACAGTCAAGAGAAGAATTGTGGCATAAAGGCAGGAGCAAGAACGTCTCAACCAGGATTTGCTGCAGAAGAAAACATACTGTCTCACTACAACCTGCACTATTTTCTTTAAGTTATGCAAAACATACACTACATTACACACTCATTTACTAAGTTACACACAAGACAAACACCAGACAACATCAACTTAACCTCATCCAACTTGCATTCTTACTTTTAGCATAAAACGCTGTAAATGCTATGTAGCTGTTTTCAGAGAGGGAAAAATACATTGCGCGATCTACTACTTCAAAAGAATTCTTGGAACATTTTAGTCTTTCTGTAACCAATAATTTTTAAGTTTGTAAAAATATATCTGGGAGAATTGTATCATATTAAACAGTACTTTCTTCTAAATTTGTTCCCAACTTTAGCAACAAGGTATCATCTTACCTGAGGAACTCTAACTTCAAAGTTACGGTCTTAATCCAGCAGCTGCTCTGCATTGATAATATCCTACATCACGACCAGAGTCCCATCGAAGTTGACAACACAATCTTGCTGCAAGATCAAAAGCCTCTGTGCTTCCACTATATTTTATTGCCAATCGACTATTTCCCCGTTTAACACCCCTCAAAACATTTTGTCATGCATATGCAAAACACAGAGGGGGAAATTACAGACTGTAATTTTCCAGAAAATTACCATCACTGCATACTTTGAGATTACAATATGCAGCACTTCTATTTTACTTTCCTCTTCCTATACTACTATTGCTGTGTACTAACTACAATGGTTTTTAGCTTTGTAATTATTATTATTTGCAACACCCTAAACAGTTTCCATGTGTTGAAAAACTGTCATTGTCTTCTGCAACAAAGAAACTGGTTTTGCCTTCAGGTTCTGAGTGCCATAGACTATTCTGGCAATAATTGCTTTTTGGATATATTTTGGAGCTTAACATTGATTTTTATGTCAGAAAGTTTTTCCCTGCTGTGTAAGAGAACAGTATTTCACTAAAACAGTACTTCTAGGCCTTTCAGTTGCAGAACAAAACAAAAAAATGCAATGCAACTCTTGTAACTAGAGAAGTTATTATTATTAACTACTTATTAAACAGATTTTTACAATGAAACTGTACAATAATTAGTAGTTTTTACAGGGAAACTGAAAGTCACTTCAGAATGTATTATTCTGCTGGATGTGACAGTTCTCAAAAGAAAATACTGGGAAAGACCACAGGATCAGATGATCTAACATAAGCAGAGAAAAGGAGAAAGGAGAAAACAACAAGGGTGATTCTCCTATGATTCCAAAATAATGAGGAGGCCACACAGCTGAACTTGCCTGTGGTCCTGCAGCATCACTAAAATAGGAGACAACTGCCATAATACAGGCTCCAAATCTACATCCTTTTACGTCTAGGACACGGACTTGAGAAGAGGAAAGGAAAAGGCCAAGAGCAGAGAAGAGAGACACTGTAAGTATATTTAAGACCGGTTAATTCTATGCTAATATGAAAAATGGAAGCTCTGAATACAGAAGGTGTGCTCGCTCCGTCCTCTCAGGACCTGCAGACTTCAGGATGTACTGAACTACACCGGCGAAGAATCGCCCGCCCAACACCTTCCACGTTCAGCACGGGGACAGCACAAACCCTCGGTGAGCGCAAGGAGAGCCCAGCGCCGGGCAGCCACCGCAAAGCTCGGCTGTCACAACACGGGTCCACAACCCCGACAGCTCGTCTCGTCTTTCCGCGGCCCCAGCCCACCCCTTCGAGCGGAGTCACTCCGGACCCCGCCGGGGAGGAGGGACTGCTGCCGCACGCCCCTTTCACCCAACACAAACAGCCGCGGCCTCTTCGGCGCGTTTCCCAAACGCGGGCGGCTCCCGCTGCGTTGTTCAGCCCTGGCCTGAAAGAGCGGAGGGCGCCCGCCGACACCACCATTCCCGCCGGCCGGAGCGAAGCCAGACGGACGCCGATCCCGGTGCGTGCGGGGGATCACGGGCCCTCCGGCACTGCCGCCGCGGCCCCGCCTCAGCTCGCACAAGGCAGACGGGGACGAGGCGGCGGGAACGGGGCCGGGGAGGGGAGGACGCGGGGAGCAGGGAACAGCCACGGCCGCCGCACGGCGCTTCCCCTCCGGGACCGCCATCGGCGCCGCCCCGCCCGCCGCATTGCCTCCCGCAACAACAGCCCGGCCCGCCCTGCGACACCGGCCGCCGCCCGGACACACAACCCCCGCCCGAGCACCCGGGCACGCACGGACACACCCCCGGCCGGACACAGAGACACGCACATACAGACACGGACGGACAAACGGACAACGCGGACACACGCGGCCGGGTCCCGGCGCCGCTCCCTGTGACAGTTGGCGGAGGGTCGGGCGGGCGCCGCGGGAGCGCGCGGTCGCTAACGGTCACCGGGTGGCCGGTAACAGCCGCCCCACAGCCCAGGGGCCCCGCCCGTCCGCGCCCCCGCCCCGGGACTCACTGCGGAGGTTGTGGATGAGCTCGGAGTGGCTGGCGCCGCCCGACTTCCAGGCCATCGCTAGGCACACTCTGCGGAGCAGGTACAGAGCCGCCTTCAGCGCCGCGACTGCGCACAGCAGCTTCCCCAGGAAGGACACAACCTCCAGCGCCGACACAGGCGCCGCCTCCTCGCCGCCTCCTCCCGCGGCCGCCGC
>VZTH01002370.1:309-54513 GCA_013397815.1 Aleadryas rufinucha | reverse complement strand
TATAAAAATATAATTATATATTTACATATATATTTGTATGCTCTGTAACCAGGCTTCACAGCCTCCCTTTCACAGGAGTCCACTAAGGGTTAGTTTGCAAATAATCTTGATATATTCCATGATAACAAAAAATTCCATTTTTTCCCAGATCCCAATCCGCTGCAAACACTTCTCACAATCTCTGAGTACTCAAAACCTTTTCAGCACTTAAAGTACATTCCAGCCACTGTAAGTTATCCTTAAATATCACATGCAAATGTTTACATTTGTGGAAACTTAAGTTTCTGCTTTTTCTTTCTTCCTGTCGTGGTCTCACAACCACCAAATTCTTGTGCAGTTTTTGATAGCGCTCATTAACATCAGCAGCTTTATTGTGAGCCCATGGCTAGAAAACCCACGGTAAATCCTACACTGATCCCTACCTGCCTTCTGTGCTTTGACATGGGCAAGAAGTGTCAGGTTAAGCTCAGCCCACCTGCCTGAGCTGGGCAGGACAGCGGTGGTTTCGCGTGGTTATTCATAGCGTGGGGTGCAGCTTCAGTGGGCAGCTTTTTAATAATGTAAGCCAAAAGTGAAAGGGTAATGTTTACCAAACCTGTTTCAAAATGGCTGATTAATCAAATAAATGGGTGTTTATTGAGGCTGTTGCTAAGTACTTACTGTTATTGAGATAATTGTATGACTCAGCTAAGACAGACAAAGAGCTCTACTGTTGCTCTAAAGTAGCGACTGGCCAAGTTTGCATCTTACACCAGAGTCAGGGGAGAGACTTTGCTCTTTCTCCTTAGCTTTTTCACAAAGCTAATCGCATAGTTCATTTATCTGACACATCATCCCCTTTTACAGCCTGCTTAAAATGCCTTCTTCCCAAAAACCCCAGAAACACTGATCCTTCTGCAGAACCCCTTCGTCCGCAGTACAGCAGTGATGGGTTTTCATTACTGACACCAAGGTGTGGACAGACCTTTCTTCTGTGTCTATGTTATGTTATGTTATGTTATGTTATGTTATGTTATGTTATGTTATGTTATATTATGTTATGTTATGTTAATATTTATACTATTCATGCCTTTTTCTGCTAAACATCTGCATAAACCAAAAAGTCATCACCATTCAAAGCACTTTTTTACTAAATAACTGGATACTTGATTAGACTAAGGCTATTAATGGAGATTTTATGATAGAAATTGCATAATACAACTCATGGCTTATGTTTTTCATCTAAAAAAAATGAAAACTTTTTTTGAGACAGCTGCTAATGAGTATAATGATAGAAAACTCCTTGCTTCTCAGAGGAAAGCTTGGAGTACGTGAAGTCTGAGGTACAGGAAAAGATTTATATCCGCTGATTGGGGGGAACACTAAGAACATGTACCTTCCCTCCATTTAAATTCCTTCTCACTTATATATTGGTTTTATTATTTTCATGTAAGAGGCTTTTTCTCATTCCAAAGAAGCATGTCTGTGTTCTGCTGATGGTAGTTTACATACCTCAGTGAGTGGTAAAGGAAATTTGAAATCACGGGGACAGGTTTACTTCAAGACATCAGTCTCAAGTTATATCAGTCCAAATTTGGAGTGATGTTACCAGCAGTAGGGTTATAATCAGATTTGCACTGATATATCTGAGAGGAGAATGTAACCCATGCTGGTCATATTCTGTAGAAGATTTGTTGGGTTTTTTTAATCTTCACCAAGATAAATTATATATTATAATGAAGCAGTAGTTTGCTTGCTCAAGATTGTATTTTGATTAGAAAATCTTCTGGTGTTTGTTAGAGAGATCACTGCATTTTAGCAACAAACACTTTCACTTCCTGGAAATGCTCAATATTTATTTAAAAATGTTCCACTAACATTTTCTTTACTGTAACATCCAGGCATAACTGAGAAATTTAGGTCTTCCTTTGTAACAAATTCTGGAGGTTTATAGATCAAGGTCTGAACCAGGCTTTGAACCAGGAAGCGGGCTCTGTTTGAACCCTTGCTTTTGATTTCTCAAATTAATGTTTTACTAGAAGAGTTTTCACTGAAGGAAGAGAACAATCCTGCAGCTGATCTAACACTTATTGCACTCCCAAATATGTTATTGAAAAAAAATGTAATGCCTATGATGGCTTTTTTCCTTTTACTGGTCATGAGCATAAATCATATTGAGCCTATACTGGAGTCTGGAGCCAGCCTCCCAGATATGACAATTTATTAATGGTCTTTGTGGGTATCCAGAGTGGGAAAGTCCCCATAGCAAGCCACTGTACAGAGGCAGGTTAATGAGAGATTAGTGAGTGTTAAAGGAAAGTAAGTGAAGGGTGGAGCAGAAATGCCCTCCAAGTTCTGCACGTGGCCCAGGGGGGAGTTAGTATTAACATGACCCCAACTCTCTCTGTCAACTCCCTCCAGCCTCTAGGACATCACCTCTGTCATACTGGTACAATCAAAAACTGGGGTTTTTTCTCACATCATCACTTTGTGAAGTTGGGGTGGTACTGCCACTCTAACAGGTGGTACAGGATCATCTCTGCTGGGACTGTTGGTGGCAGCAAGGCAAGAAGCACAGTGGGAAAACTAGAAGAGGGTCTAGATGCAATCTTTTCTGATTTTTCAACCTTTTTCTGATTTTCTCTAGAGGGCAGAAGCCATTAGCAGAAACCAGCTTTTTCTCCAGAAGCATGTGTCAAGTGGCCACCAGTGGAAGGTGATAATGGTGTTAAATCAAAAAGGTATTTTTATTACAAGAAAAGGTTAAGAAGCAACAGCTCTTCCTTGGCTGTCCCCTAACATGTCTCAGAATTAGGAAGTTCATCTGCCTGCTGAGAGGGCAGCAAGAGCCTTTCCAGGGTCCCTTATTCCATGTCCCTGATGTGGGGAGTAGCAACCATGAGCTCCTTTCTCCCTGCAGCTTTGGGCAGGAGAGAAAAATATCAGCCTTTTTGATATAAAATTATTTTACAGGCCAAATGCTAAAGATATGTAACCCACCTACCCAGTGGCTACTAACAACCTTTTTTGACAATGTAATTTACTAGCAAGTTCAATAGCAAAAACTACCCTTCAAAACCCTTCCCCTCAGGTAGAAATTTGGATTTTAAACTCAGTTATTCTTGGGTTGTTTTTTTTAAATCCAGAATTTGATTACATTGCATTTTCCCTGAAAACAGTAGGAGATGTATTTAGTGAATGGGGTCTACATATTGAAAATACTTATCAGTCCCTTGAGGCTTGGAAAAAAATGGCATACTTCAATTGATAGCTGTTTCCTCTTCTAAATTCCCAAGGCAACCTTTAATTTTGGCGAGTTTTTTTCTTCTTTTTATTTTTCTCCCTGTTTGCAAGCAAACAGAATGAAAGAAACTTTTTTCTTTTAATTGAAATGTTTCAGTTCTCCCAGATAAATACTTGCTTTTGCTTTCTATACAGCCCAGCCAGACCTTGCTTACAGACTGCAAATCCTCAAGGGATTAATTCTACCAGAAGACACAATTCCTTTCATTCTTTTTACATTACCAGTTCCTTGGACAATGCTAAACAGAGCTGGGAATGCTGCTCCACACCCTTGGTCCTCCTAATCAAACATTTTCCCAAGGGAGAAGCAGCCTGTTGGAATTGGTAGCAGCACTGCCACCTTCACCCCGAGCAAGCACGACTGGCTGGACTGGTGAAATGGTTTTGGATTCGGGTTGCCTTGCAGCAGCCTCATTATGCCACACCTCGGTCATGTGCAATATGAACTGTCCTGATGAAGGACAAATTGTTTGTTTTTGTTTTAACCCTGTAATCGGTTTATGTATTTGCACAATTTCAAGCAGTGGGTGGGAGGGAGGGAGCGTAAGAAGGGAAATCTGCGTCTGAACTTCACCGCTGCTGACTGAGTTGTTTGTTGAATGTATTTACCAGAAATTACAGGAGTCATAGGAAAACAAAAGCCAAAATATCTGACATTTGGTGCCATCTGACGCATAAGAGGAAGCTGGAAAGGTGCTTCCCTAGTTTTCTCTCAAGGTGGTGTATGTATTCAAGTTGTTTGGATGATATTTGGACCATTAAGCATCTCATCTGGGAGCACAGAACAGCTCTCCACTGACACCAACCTGTTCAGACACCTCTGTACTGCAGGGAGCACCTGCACATGCAGTGCATGGGCTGGGGGCAGGATCAGTGCCTGGGAACAGCCTCAAGAAGGTCGAGGGTTGTGTGTTCAGTGTCTGCCCTGCTCACACTCCTGTAGCACCAAACCAGACCCGTGAGTGGAGACCCCCTGACCCTGCCTGAAGAGCCTGTCCAGATCTTCCCCCAGACAGAGCAAGTAAGTCAGGCACGTGATCCTGATGGCACTGGAGGGTTTCCTTACCTGCAACAGGACTTCTGCATGTATTCCTCACACTGCAGTGCAAAGGGATGCCCTGAGCGAACATATTTTGCAATATGCGTGTCCTTCACGGGGACAGTGTCTTTGTTTATGGCTCTAAACTGTTCTGTCTGGCTGTATCCTTGTGTCTCCCTGCAGTTGCATCAGTTTGGCTTTGTTAACCCTCACCTATGATTAACAGTCTGAGCTGCTGTGCAGAGTACATAGCACAGTGAACTGTGGGGTGAAGTTTGCAATATGTCCTCATTTCAACTTTAAAATACTAACCTCTTAAATGAAACCAGCTGCACAGAGCAATTAGCAGGCATGAAAATTAAAAAAAGCTTAACAATTTGATTTGGGAAGCCTCTGAAGTGTCTGTGCTCCTCTCCCTGGGAACTACAGCTTTACAAGTTCAGTAAATAAATTACTTTCTTTTTTCCCCCTTATCCAGGCATGAAATAATTTTTTTTTTATATAAGAAGATTTAAAAATAAATATTAGAGGGTCACGTATACATGCACAGAAGCACACACGTGCTTACATGTTCCAATTAAACTGCTACTGCTTTAGCTGTAGGCAGATGCATTTGGAAATTGGAGAGTCTGTTTTGCTTAAGAGATACAGGAAACACTTTGGGAAAGTGCTAAAGAGCATCTAACTTGCATGCTGGAGCAATGTAGTGCCAAGGCACTTTCCTGTAGCAGAACTAGTGCCACTTTAGTTATAATGGCAGTGCTTGCAGCTTGCGTTAAAGAGACTCTGGGGTTTTTAGGCAACTTGCAGAAGTAATGGGAAGAGAGTCCTTCTTGGGAATTCCACTAGATTTCTTTTTCCCATGTGGAGGCAAGTCCCATTCCCCCTCCAGTTAGCAATGAAGGAGCACGCTGAGACATCCTTATTACCTTTCAGTTGATCACAGGGGTTTTCTAGGTCCATCTAGGACTTGACACCACTGCCAGGAGCACTGTGGCTTTTGCACCTCCTTTGCTGTCACTGTGGAGGTGTCACCCCATCCCTACCACTGCAGCCTGTCCAAGGATATTGAGGCCAAGGCTGTCTGCTGGTTTTCCATCACGCATCACTGTGTGTCTCATGATGGAGAACTTCGGGGGTGGATATGGGGGCAGACTGGTGTGCCCCCCTTCTTCCTCCCTCCTCCCTTTTCTGTTCTCTTAAATAAAAATTTGGATGGTTGTCTGAAGCAGACATCCAGGGAAGAGCAAAAACTCGTTGAGTGTATGCAGTGTGTCTCCAAGTACTTTCCCAGCCTCCAGCTACTCCAAAATCAGGGATTTTCTGAGTCTGTTCAGCAAAGTTCTGTTTCAAGCCTCTCCATAAAGTCACATGGCACATCAGCACATCAAACAAACTTGATGAAATCCTCCTGGAAGAGCTGTTCCTCAATCCAGCCAGGTCAGACTCAGCCGCTGGAGGTTCCTCACACAAGTAGTCAGACACCAGGGAAACCAAATGACACCTCCGTCTTGGTGGCAGCTGGCACTTACCATCATCCATGATCCTGAAGGTTGAAAACAAGCTGCAATTTGCTGGGGAATGTCCAGCCCTCTGCCTGGCCCCAGTGGGGTGCCAGGGCTTTACCTCTGCCACAGAAGAAGCAACCACAGAAAGCTCTCAGCTGCTGCTCCCACACCTCTGAGTCCTCTGAGCTCTCCAAAACTGCCATTTACTCTCCTCAACTACTTCCACCACCTCGGTTTACTCTTGGTGGCTTATGGTGAACCTGCATCACCTTAACCCCTCCACCTCAGCTCTGGGCACAACCACAGGTCAGTCTGCAATGGCCTCGCTCTGCAGAGGGACGAGCCACGATTCAGCAGGGGCCTCGCTGCAGCAGACCCTCCTGAGCAGATCCTTCCCATCCCTGCCTGTTCCTGTGCTTTATTTCTCCCCCACGCTCCATTGCCCCATAGCTGCAGGCTACAATTACTAATAGTAACTAATAAAGTGGCAGAGCAGCTCCAGATGAACTGGGAGAGGTCAACCTGAAAGCAACGGTTTAAGAGCAGCCAGAAAGCAATTGTCCAAGAGCAGCCTGAAAGCAATTATACTCCAGCTAACATTACCCCTCCACATAAATAACTCCTCCTGACCTCTCCAGGCCTTTGATTTGCTCTGTTTGAGGAGCTCTGCTGCTGCTGTCCCCCCCGGCATGTCTCACCTCTCTCTGAGCAGCCGCTCAGGCTGGGGCTGCACTTCTGCCCACACCAGTTCACCTGGAGCCAGTGACCTGAACAGTGTCTGCTCTTCCATGGGCTCCTGGCAGCTCCAGGTGATGACATCAAGTGGGCCCCTCACAGTGCTCTACAGCGTCACTTCAATACTCCTTGGATTATTTCTACTTTTTCCTCTGGGCTCACATTTGGTATCTACGAAGAGGAGCTTTCCCGATTTTTCCCAAGAATGTTGTAGAAGTGGAAAGGGCCACTCAGTGGCCTTTGAGCTAAAAAAACCCTCACCATTTCCACATCACCTTAAGAATGTTAAGCCTTCACATGATTTCAAACAAGTAGCTGAATGAATTCATACCAGACAAATGCCAGGGTGGGTATGAAATGCAAAGTCTCTCCCTGTGGTGCAGAAGGCCCCGTGCTTTGAGTGAGAGAGGCTGGGACACCACTGTGGGTAGGCTGGACACCAGTTTGCTCCATTCCCATGGCCTGCCCGGACCAGATGGGACAGGGACAAGGATGGGACGCTGGGCTGGGTGGATGTCTGATCCCATCTGGTTGTGTGCAACCACGCCTGCGCTCTCTTGTAGTGAGCAGTAAGACTACCGGGGAAAAAATTTCAGCTGATTTTACATGACAATTAATATATTTGTAAGGGAAATTGCATAATGTGGTGAGTACAGTGTAGCCTCCTCATCTTTTAGACTCCTTCCAGCCTTTTCCTCCTCACTTCAGTCACAGCCATTTCCAAGTGTCTGATTTGAAGGCCTGATCCATGTTATGTCAAATAAAAGATCAAATCCCTTGTTTTTCCAGGAGCAGGGCCAAAAGTGAAACTCCTACGTTTTGTCTGGATTCAACCCCAATTTCTTGCTGATATTAGAGACACCTGGAATTTGGCCCACATGGTTTAAAAATCTCAGGAGCTCTGAGGAAAGTGGGAAAGCAGTGTCAGATTTTTGACAAAAATATATGCTGGGGAAAAAGCTTCAGGTTTTAGCTGAAGTTCACACAGTTACCTCTGTTCTGGATGAATCATAATAAATCCTTTATCCTAATTGTACTCAGGATTTCATCACAGAGCTCTCTGCAGAGATTATGATTTAAGAAGAGGAAAAGAAAATGGTTGCAAAATATGGGAAACACGAAAGAGACTTTTGCATGTGCTTACGCTCGGTAACAATGAAACAGCATTGTCCAGGTCCCCAGTAAATATTCAGAGCACTTTATAAACACAAGAAGCTTTGTGAGTTAATGAGAACACAATACCTGGGTGCTGCAAAGCATTTGTACTAATTAGATGAACATCCTTTATCCAAACACAAGGATGAAATATCACACAAGAGAAGTAGCAATGAAAATGTTGCAAATGAATGCCTAAATGTAGGTTTTTCATCTATAATAAGAATGAAAGTCTGTTGTTTGGTCTTCAGAAAAGGTGTCAATAAGCAGTGTTGTTTCCCAGCACGTTTGAAATTCAGAACACTGTTTAAATACCTCACTGTGGAATTAGGAGTCTATTTAAGGTCTTGCTATTGATGTTTCACCTGGTAAATATTTGAGGAATTTGCAATAAATATTTTTTCCACATTTTTTCTCAGTTGCGTATGAATCAACAAGTCCTGTAATTTTCTTAAAGGCAGATTTGTGTTGCTCCCTGCTGCACAGTATATAGGAACTCCAGGCATTTTATAGAAAAATACAGAAAATATCGAGACTTTCATATGAGTTATTGCTATTTTATGCTAAAAGATGTTAGTTAGGTGTTAATGTTCTGATCTTGCAAATATTTATGCCAATAAATAACTTGAGTCAAAGGGGAAACATTGCTTACATGTCTGACATTAGTTACTATCACAAAAATGTGCAGGACTGGAGTTTCATGTTGTAAACCTTCTTTTGCTGAAGTTAAACTCAGAAGAGGTTATTTTAAACAGCATACATTTTGACAGTATATTTTGGATATTTTATCTCATAGGGCGTCGTGCATAATTTAATGGTTTATTAATGGAGTGGGTCTATTGCAACCAGGTGGCAGGGCTGTTTGTACCTTCTACATGAAGGAGTACAGGATCACCCTTCTGACTCAGTCTCTCTTGGGTTTCACTGCAGCTGCCCAGAACTGATCTGGGATCTCAGCAGCAAGAGTCTTTTCACCAGGAAATGTCAAAACACAAAATACAGTATTTTTTCAGAAATATGTTGGGTTTAGTCAAACCCACTTTGAGGGTTGCTTTAAAGAGTTAAAAAAAAAAATTAAAACCAATTCTGATTAAGTTTAGGGAGGCCCATTGCAGACTAGCAGAACAGAGAAGCATTTGCAGTTTTTAGGAGCCCTATTCCTATTAACTGGTTTGGCTCAGGTGGAGTAGAGACTTAAACCTTGTTCCCACACAGAGGCAGCCTGGCTGTTTGGTTTACCTTACTCTTCACTTTCCACATTTCCTGGCCAGTCCCAAGGGTGATGTACACTCCTGACACATTAGTACATGCTGGGAATTACAGCAAAAGCATCGAGTACTGCAAGCTTCTTAGAAGGGCAGCAGCACCACACCACGAGTACATCCCTGCCCCAGGATTGCCTCTGAACAGTAAAGCAGCTAAAGAACAAAATTATACAAAATGCAAGCCATCAATAAACACATTTTCATGCTGGGAACTCTGTGAAATGGTGACCTTTTGTTTTCTAAAGGGAATCTATCCAACTGCCTACCAGGTTATTACAGCATCAGAGTTGCATCATTCCCAAGTACACTACTGAGAGCACCAATATAAAGGCATCAGAACAATGAAAGACTGTGACAATTATTATGTGGGATGTAGCTCTTGCCTTATTAAGCAATCTGTTTCCCACTCCTTTAGGGCAACCTGAATATGCTTTCAGCAACCTTGCTTCATTCCCTGGCAGGACAAAGATTATAAGGCTTTTAGAAAAGAGCCTGAGATGGGAGAACCCTTTTAAAACTATTTTGGGACTAGTTCAGTCCCTGGAGAAAATTTGTTTTAGGTAAAGACAACGTAAAACCAGATCAACAGGAAATTCTTGTCAAGGACTTAGAAACAAACAACTGCTGCACAGAGCATCCTAACTTCAAACACCTTAATGCAATAATTTGTTTTTAATCATCCATGAGATGGAAAATATGAGGAAAATGTAATATAAATGTCCAAGAATAACAGCAGTTAGTTGTTTGGATTTAAAATCAAAGGCAGTTTCCGTGCTGTTGAAGGTTTCCATACCAATGGGCCTGGGGGAACTCAGGGTGCAGGAGGCTTCCATCTGCCAAGGACAGGAATAAGTTGCACTCGTCCTCCTCATATCCTCCTGCAGCCCCATATGCTGGGATAGCACTGCAAGGAGCTGACGGAGCAGTGTGGCTTTGCTGATGCTCCCTGGGGGCAAGTGAGCCTGGTTTGAATCATTCCTCTTGTGGAGATCCTTACCTGGTGCCAAACTCCAGGCTGGTTTCTCTCCAGCCACACCTGGCAGCTGCCTCACCCGGACCCTCGGAGTGTCCGCAGGCACTGCCAGCACTGGGACCCCACTGAGCACTCTGAGAGGTCTAGAGACAAAGTAGTTAGAGGTCTACCTTGGAAAGACCCCTCTTATTTCCATGGTGATAAAAATAAAATGTTTCTACCCTCTTTGCAGGGGCTCTCAAGCCTGGTTTGGGATAGAAAGGAAATAAATTTTTATCGTGGGGAAATGGAACACAGAAATCTCCGACGCACCTGTCTACTTCTTTTGGTGCCTAAATATCTTTGAAAGTCCTGCCTTGAGTGCCAAAGTGATGATGGATCACACAGTATTTCCTTTTTATTATTGCACTGCATCCTTTGGGCCTCACATTAACATAATTAGGGCCATATGGCACCAGAATCTTTGTTGGTTCAAACCGATGCAGCTCCTTTGAAGTCAGAAAGCCTGTGCCAGTTTATACCTGCTGAAGATTTGGTTTATGGTCTGGGAAATAAGAGGAGGGGGTGGCGGGGGGAAGGGACCCAGGCACTTTTGTAGTTAATTAAGAACTCCATAGATGTATTTGTGCCCCGCTGCTGCTGTCCACCAGAAGCAGTGCCTAAAGTGCCTTCATGGCTGTGACATCCTTTCTGTGATTACCTCTCACTGTCAGTTGCTATGCCTCTCCTTGTGAATCAGAGTGTTTCAGTGGCTGCAGGTAAAACTGCATGCAGTGAGTCAGAGCCAGCCAGCCACCTCTGGATAGCAACCAAAAACATCCCATTCCCATTCAGCTGGTCCAAAGGAGGCAAAGAGTTGCCTCAGCGACAGTAGTCTCTGTGCAAAGGAATTACTCTCACTTCCCCCCCATTGAATTTATTGTGAAAACACTTGACACTTTTAAGTAAATAAATTCTTATAAAAATATCTGCTGGCTAATACCAAAAAGGTAACAAAATGTAGAAAAAATAAGTGATGTAAATCCAAAGCACAAGACCATGGAATTAGAGCCATGGAGCAGAGAAATATTGTGACTGGATGAAGCTTCAAAGCCCAGGACCAAAATTCACACTCCTGAACCCTTATACAAGGCACCCAGATAAAAGTAACTTATACTGTCAGAAACACTGCAACTGGTGTCACTGAACGCTCTGAGCTGTCAGTAGCTGGAAAACTCTGGTAATTGGCCACCTGGAAAGTAGAGCCATGTCTTTTGAGAAACTGAAATGTGGGTTTGGGCATCCACATTCTGCCCAGTTCCTGTAATGATCCTAAAATCATGTATAAATTCCAAACACTTCCCAGTTTTGAGGCAGTTCATATTCACATCTAACCAAGGCTGGTCTCGAGTGGATCAGACACCCATGTCCTGCAGGAGACATGGTCTGAGCCACAGGGCTGGCTGTTCCCCAACCCATACCCCAACTCACACCCAGGACACAGACCCATCCTGGGATGCAGCAGCCCAGGTCACCACTGCACACAGGAAATGCATTCCTGGAGGTCCCCCAACAGCACCAGTTGGCACCAAAATGGGCCCAATACAGAGTTTTCTGCTTTGCGGTGCTGTCGGTCATGTGGAGAGAAGGATAATCTGAGTGCTCAGCTGTAGGCAGCAAATACCAGGCTAAGTCTGGAGCCCAAAAATGCCTTGGCCACTTTGCAAATGCCACACTGTACCTGTCAGCTGCACCACTCTGTGATCACTGCCTTTTAAATAACCCCTTTTAATCATAGAATCACACAATATGCTGTGTTGGAAGGGACCCATCAGGGTAATCGAGTCCAACTCCTAATGAAGGAAGGCAAATTTTGGTCTCAGAAGGTCCTTGAGATGTGTAGCAAAGGGGGTCTGAGGTTGCACTGCCTGTCTGCTTTTTCCAGCACTCTCAGTTCGCCTAAGAACATGTATTACCAGTCCATGCAACACGAGTTCTTCCTGTGTCCTTGGGTGAGAACAGCAGCATTGAGACCTCTCCATGTTCTCAGGCACCAGGATTTGATTGGGGGTATTTATATCACAGGCATATCCATGACAGTGGAAGCTGTCCCTGCCCATGGTGAGGGGGTTGGAACTGGGTGATCTCTGAGGTCCCTTCCAACACAAACCATTCTATGGTTACATGATTCAATCAGATATAAAGGCAGCTCCTGAGAAAAGGGAAACAATCAGCTCTTCCCAGGTGCCAGCAGGGAGAGAGCAGCAGCAGGACAAGGTGCAGAGGTGCCAGGCAGTGCCCCTGCCAGCCAGGCACAGTGTGCCAGATGTTGCTGGAGCCAGGGATGCTGGGCAGAGGTTTGCGTTTGCTCTAGGTGTAGCTGATTTTCTAGATCACATCTGTTCTTAATCTTTGCTACTATGCACAGTCAAATATTTCACAGTGGTTTTATCAGCCAGCCCTCAGCTGGGACTAGGAGCTGGTTATTCTGAGGAATTTCCTGCTTCTAAATTAGACTATCACAGGGCAGAGAGGGCTCATCTCTGACCAGAGCTTCAGCACATGAGGACTCCTTCCATATCTCACTGGATGGCAAAGTGATTTTATGTGGCCATTACCTCTTGGTAGCAATAATGAAAATCAGCAGCCTTTTGTTAAAAGATGTTCAGGTAACCAAAACAGTGTTAAGTTTTGAACAGACTAAAGAATGTGGATTTAGACAATGAGACCAAAATTTGGTTTATGTGAGAAAGTTACTTCCCCAAAAGAAATTTTAACACCCTCCATCATCTCATATCACATAAATACAAATCAATCTAATCCAAATACAGAAAAATTCTACTATCGAGGTGAACAGATATGCAAAGAGACTTTGCTAGTTGTGAGGATTTCTAAGAAGGGGAGAAGTGTAGGTCATCAGGGATAGTTGTTTAGAGTCAGTCAATACAATGTGGGGTCATTCAGTCCCTCATTCGTGGGAAGAGGGGAAGCTCTGGCTCCAGCAGGCTGGTGGAGTGAGGGACAGTATCTTCCTCCATCCTCTTCCTCTCTGTGATGCAGAAAAAGTGGAGAATTATGTTCTGAATAGCAATACACAGAGTAATTATCAAACTGTAGTGACTGTTTTACCGTAAAAATCAGCAATTGATTCCTTGTCTGCACATGCAGTAATGTGAATGAGGAAGTTGAATTCTTAGCACTTTTTGACTATCCCAACTTGAAAAATCCTAGCTTATCTTCAATGTTTTGGTGTTGATGCCACTGTTTTAATGTGGTTACATAACTCACAGCAATTAAAAGCATTTCATTAAACTTGTTTTTCAGGTTACATATCACTTTATACTTCACAAGTGCCCTCCATGAAATCATCTTTGTACTTTTGGTAAGCATTCATTATATCCTGTGCCACTCCAGCAAGGTTTGGCAGGAGCATTACAGTCAAATTGATTTGGCAGAGCAGAGTCAAACACCTGCAGGTGCTGGAAGAGATCATAAGATTGTTTTGGGGGGGCTCAAAACTGTGTAATTCTAACTTCTTTAGCCCTATCCCAAACCAGCATAGAGTCAGGACAGTGGAAGATACTGAGCTTTGACCTTCCAAAGGCTTTATGCATTCAGGTTTCAGAGCAGGGCATTTTCCTGCACGTGGATAAGTAGCAGAACAGGGATAATGCCACTTAAAATGTAGATGTTGGAGAAACTGGAGTGAGAGGTGTTTTGCGTGGCTGCAACAAGCCAAAAGACTGGGGTTCAACCCAATCTCCTGGTCTAACTTTATGTTTTGCCTAATGCTGGAATGACACAAAATGCTCCTGGCAAGGGGAAGACATAAGTTTCCATCTGCCCATGGTGAGGACAAGGTCAGACCTAGACTGGTTACTCCTTTCTGGGAGTGCTCCCCAAGCTGTGATGTTTCTGCACTCACTCAGGTGTTGAGGAAACCACTGTGGCTTCTCTGGACTTCTCTGGCCTTTGTGCCTTGTGTTAGGGGCTGGAAAATGACCATCCCCTTAAGGAGAGAGTGGCTTGAGAGGAGGCTACTGGGCAAGAGTAGAGAAACCCAGAGAAATGTGAGAAATGGTTGATGATAAGGAACAACCTGTGTAGGGAACCATATTCATGGTCCCATGTAAAGATTTTCCTGGCTGGCAAGGGAACAGGTATGTCCTGGAGCATATCACCAAACTGGTGCCTATGCCAGGCTGGCAGTATTGGCAGCCACCTGCCAGTTCATCACACCCTGGTGCTGTCTGAGTCCATCATGGAGACCATCACCAGCAATCCTGGCACTGCCCTGTGCTGTTTGCTCTTCCTCCCACCCCCCTTTTCTATTTTACACCAACCAAAAGTAAGTACCCAAATGTTTCCGAAATGCATTGAGTCCCAGCAGTGTCCACCTCCAGCTGACTGGAATCCCAAATATAAACTGTTCCAACCTATTTCTCACTTGAGTCCAAGCACTCCCAGCTTGTCACCATCAACTCTTTTAGCATAATTTGGTCACCTTCCTCTGGGGCCCAGGTCCCTCTCATCTAACTTCAGCACCAGGCAGAGGAGCATAAGGTTGCAGCAAACCTTTGCCTCCTCAGGGAAACATGACAGGAGGGGAAACAGTCAAACCCCTTTGGACCTCATATCCCTGGTATAACACTATTAACTGACTTGGCAGGAATAGCATAAGGCTTAATTAGTAGCTATTTGTAAAGAGCATAAAGATAATTTGAAGTGCAAGATGATGTATTAACCTGAAGAATTAGTCTAATTAAATGCTTGAAATTGCTATTAGATACCTAACATTATTAGAGCAGAGGCTTTATATCAATATTATAATGCAAGCACAGTTTTGATTTTCTGTTTTGAAAAATACTGCCATAAATTTAATTACTGGTTAATTATTTTATCCCCATTAACAATAGTGACATTTTAAAATAATATTGGCTTCTCTACGTCTTTCATGCAGTTGTGACTAACAATGGTTTTTGTTTCCAAGAAATTAATGCCTGAGACGAAAACACAGGAAAATATCTATTAAAAAAAAAATCAACTTCAAAGGACTATAATATGCAAATTTGGCTCCACAGTGAATTGATATGGACAGAAGTGTAAACTTTCCATCCAGGCAGATTCAGAGTTTTCTGGGATAAAGGGTTCATGATGCAGAATCTAACAGTGGCTCATGAAAAGTGTATTCCTATTCCCCTTTCCCATCCCCTCCCACTGTTCCCTTGGACCAGTAACAGCACTCTGACCTCACTGTGAACTATGTCATGGTGCTAACTCTTGGGAACCATAACCCCACAATATAAGAAACAATTTCTGGGGGACTGAATCCCTGAATCAGCTTACTGTAGAGTAAGACGAGTGGCAGAGCAGAGGAGAGGTGGGAAGAGACTGTGCAGTCAAGGGTGGAGGAGAAAGCAAAGCAGGAGCACTGTTTTAAACACCAACTCCTCCCAAAATGGCTTTATTTGTAACATAAAGCCATGCTGTCAGAGATGAGGGGCAGCCACCATGGCACACTACTGTCAAGCAAGGAGAAAACAATTAATAGCAACGCAAACCCGTTGTGACCAGAGATGCAGCTGATCTCAGGCTTGCTGCAATATAGACTTGCCAAGGACAGGAGCCAGGAAGAAGAACAGTTCCACTGAAACCTCTCTCCTGCTTCCCCATCCATGCAGTACCATAAGGAAGTAGGTCAACAGCCTGTGTTTGATGGTGCAGTGCTGACGAAACTGAGGAGACGTGCACCTACTCTGCACAAAGACAGAAAACATTCGTGTCAGCTCCAACCAAAGGCTCAGCCAGCCAATAATCATGTTGCCAACAGGGATCAAAAATGGACACCTAGGGAAAAATATAAGGAAAATGCAAATGTAGCATGACACTTGCCCCATGTACTCTGTCAGCCTACACAAGCCCATAGCTTACGGGCTCAGGCACCGTGTAAAGAAACATTTCATTCTGTGAGTTTTGAATTTGCATCTCTTATCTTTGTTTTCATCTTGTAGTGACAGTAAAAACAGGCAGTTCTTCTCAGGTGGCCCTCTTCATGATTTTACAGACATGTATCTCAAAGTCCTCAGTTGCCTCTAGTGGTAGATGAATTGAGGCACACATGGGTCTTCCTCATGTAGTGACCATCCTCTGCCTCCTCTCCTCCCTGCTGGCCTTCTTGGGTATTCCCTTTCTGTGTGTGGGAAGCTGGATCCTTGATGGATCCTTTCCAGCAGAAAGGACAATATTGTGTAAGGTGATAAGCAGGACATAAAAAGAGGAGAGCAAATACCATAAAAATATTGGTCACTCAATTCCCAGAGGAGATACAAGTGAGAAGGCCAGGGATCCTACACATGTTCTTTTTCTGCATCTGTCAGTGAGTTATCCTTCAATCTTCTAGGAAAAACTACTGTTAGTTTTTCCTGGTATAAGACTATTAAGGAAAATTCTACTGTTCCTTTTATTAACCAAATACTTTGAAGACTTTCCATGTAGTCATGATTAGTCACTACTGACACATCCCATCTACACTGCTCTCAGAGCTGTGCACCATGTCCACTGTATTACCTCTGAGGGAATTGTTTAAAATGTATTTAAGTTAATCCTTTTTAAGAGGTACTCCATGTGCTTAAGGTCGGGTGTTTTAAGGACCTAAATGCGCAGGTAGAGGTTTACCTGAATTTGGATGTAAGGGTCACATGTATATCACACACCTAAGCACTACAGAAAACTGCACTAGAGCTGAGACACCCATGAAAGTCACATTACAACCCTAAGATACTGTGGAGAATTTGGAAATCACAGTCTGTGATTTATTTTATATTTTATTTTTACTTTTCTTGTCATTTCCTCAGTGTCTCCATCCCATAAGAAGCAGCAAGAATGCATGAAATAAGGTGTTCCAGAGAGAGGGACACATCAAGTGAAGTATCTCCAGCAAAATAAAAGGAAATATCAGTATTGTTGTGCAAAGCCTCAATAAGACCTCATGTGGTCATCCTAAAGTAAGGAAAGATGGATTCAAACTGGAGCAAGCTCAGAAGAAGAGTAGCTTGAATGGCTGGAAGAACTGGGAGTCTATTAGACATGGAGAAACGTGAGACCTTGGCTCCTTAACCGATCACATCCAAGATTGTGTTGTATAATGTGGCTGTTATACAACATGAGAGTACATGTGAGACATGGAAAAGATACTTAAGGAAAAGGAAAATGTTGGTGCAGCAAATTATTTATAAGCTAGCCACGAATAAGGTTAGGTTGGAAATTGGAAAGAAGTTTCTTCCAGAGGAATGTCACTCTCTGAGCCTTTCCCAGAGAAGCAAACAATCCAGTCACTTCTAAGCTTAAACAGTTTGTGAAAGGGATTATATCATAAGGCCACAAGATTATATCACAGCAAGTCTCTGCCAGTCCTATTTGCCAACATCCTTATAGCCAGATAGAGCTGAGCCAGACAAAAACAGCCTACATGAATGGGGAACTTGGCACAGGGACCAGTCTGAGAAACTTCCTTGTAAAATTGCAATCAGAAACCTCCTTTTGGGAGATCCACTGAAGAAAGCAAAAACATTCAGTAAGTATTTCTGTATTGGCAAGAGAGAGAACAGAGGGTTTCTATGGCTTCCCAGTCCATTAACAGCACAATGGTGAACTTGCCAGAGAATCAGTGGGTCCAGGTAACTTGAGCTCTAGAGCCACAGAAGAGTTAGGGGAGGGAGACTGAGTGCACTGATGATAAACACTGGAAAAGCTGGAAGGTTCAAGAGGGAAGAAATGGTCCCATGTTAAGGCTGTCACACATGGAAATGAAGATTATTTGCATAACTACAGGCCAGGTATCCCACCACTCTCAGACGAGGTAATGGGAATAATTCCATTAGCAAGATTCATTTCACAAAGAAGGCACCAATAAGACCATAATTCATGGTTCATTGTCTTATTCAGACTAGTTTCATTTAATTATTGGGGGGAATGAACAGCTGAGTGGTGATGGTAAATAGGGCTTTTCAGAGCTTGGTGCTCCTGTAGCATTACAATTAAAAAGACCAGCACACACTGCCAGTAAAGCACACATTAATTGGATGGTGAACATGCTAATTGATAGGTCTCAAACAGTGACTTTCAATGGGGAATCATCTAATGATGAACTGCAGGGATCAGTGTATACTCAGTGCTACTCAAAATTTTCTACACTGTTCTGGGAGCAAATATAAGAAACGCTGCTGAGATAATTTGCTGTAGGTGACACAAAGTTTGACAGAATGATAAATAATGATGAAGATAAGGCTGTCATCCAGAATCATCTGGAGAGAGAGCTAAATTGAACCAATTCAAACAACTTGTGTTTTAAATTAGAGAGATGGAAAATGACAGATTTCATAGCAAAGAGAGCTGACCATCTGCAGAGTGAGGCTGCCTCTGAAAAGCCATTACACTGGAAGGACTGAGGGATTCTATCTGTCAAGCAACACAATATGAACTCCCACAGTGACAGAAGAAGATAAAGCAATTTCTGTCTGTACAAGCAAGGAAGTTGTTTAGTAGAAGCAGAGAAGATATTTTGCCTCTCTAATTGTCTAAAGTTGATCCTGAAAAAAAAAATTCTTGCAGTTCTGAATTCTTGCAGCCCTTTTTAAAGTTCTCCGGCAAACTGGAGAAGTCAAGAAAAGTGTCATGGGAATTAGTTGGGCAAAACACCTCTAATGAGAAGTGCAGACTCAACCTCCTCAAATTATCAAAAACAAGAGGGAAGGGAGTTTGACTACAGTATATGCATTTATTTTGCAAAACTGAAACCTGAAAAAAAGAAAGGGATAATAAAAGCTGTGGCTGCACACTGTAACCAGGTGAATTTTGAAGAAACAGAAGGTGGTTTTCTAACAGCGCGTGTGCTGCAGTATCAGAAATCACAACTTGTGGTGCGTGCACGCAGAGATCACTGCACACCTCGGCAGCCACAGGTGAGCTGCAAGGCTCTGAGGAAGAGAAGTGTGTGGTTCCATTAAGTTCTAATTCCTTACTGCAGTTTGGAGAGTACTGTTGCTGTGTATAATGGGACAGGAGCTTTCACTGGACTGCTGATGGACAGCATGGGATATGCGTGACCCATGGTGTGCATGAAGCCACTGAGCCTATGCCCTTCATACACTCATGAATTGGGCTTATTTCTGTCTGCAAACCATTGTGGGATGGAAAGAAACAATTTGTGAGTTGGGTCACATGGCAGGACAATGCATAATGATATTAATTAAGCCTGACAGCACAACATTCCCAATGTTGATGACTTCAAGCTTTTTAAAGTGGGGGCCAACATCCTCATTACAGGCAGAGCTCGGTGCTGATTGAAATCTGACGTTTTGTGCTCCTGGAGTGCTCGGGGCTGTGGGCATCCCTCCCAGCCACCACACTGGCAGCAGAAACTGTTTGGTCCCATCCTGGTCCAGCCCTTTTATGGGAGGCTTGTGTCAGATCTGCCTCTTGTGTGAGTAGCCCCAAAACAGTCAGGCTGAGAGCAGAGAAACAGGTATAGGAGAGCGTGCTCTGGCAGTTCTGGAAGGGTTGGCACTGACCACAGGGTGACAGGATGTTGGAGGACACTTGGCTGAAGCCTCTCCAGTGGGTCCCCAGCACAGGGAAGGGGATGTCAGCCTGGCTGCAAAATCAGACAGCTGTGATGGAGTCTGAGCCAAAGCTCCTGGCCAGCATGTCTTCCCCAGCCTTTGTTTAATTTAACTGTGAGAGGTCTTTTAGGACACCAGGAGTCTCAAAAGCCCAAAGTAAGCACTGAGAAAGGCACTGATAACATAGGAATTTGATAGATCCCAGTGAGGACATTTTTCCATGGATCATGTGGAGTCTGGGTATGCAAACAGAGTAATGGGTGAGCCCCGTGGCTGAGGAGCAGAGACACCCAGCTCTGAAGCTGTGGGAAAGGCAGCCTGCAAAATCAAAGACATATTGCTGGGCAGAGCATGCAGGAGAGAAAACCTGGGAAAAGCTCACACAGTTTGGGAACTGTGATTCAAAGAAAGCCAGTTCTGCATGAACAGTAGCTTGCTGCTCCTGTCTTCAGGGAAGTAGGATTTTGTACTTTCTTGTGACAAAGTAGCCGTATAAAAATGTTTGAACTCATCTTCAGCTTTCTCTCTGTAACTGGACTTCTTTTACAAAATCCTGAATTTTAGTGAGCTACTTGGGTTAAAAATTTCAATGGATGTTTGAGAGTTTTAACTCTGTGTATGTGTGTGTGTGTGTGTGTGTGTGTGTGTGTGTGTGAATGTAAGTTTAGGCACCCCAAATTATGTTTCATCTTCCAATCAAGGGCAGCAACTTTCTCTGCAATGTCAGCAGCCTGACTGGAAGAGCATGTTTCTAATGAGGGAAATGCAAAGTATAGCCAGAGAGAATTTAGGAGACAGACTAGAAAAAGACAACTTCAAAATATTGTTAGAAATGAGCTCATTAAATGTGCATGTTTTGATCTCTGCATCCCACACAGTACAAAGGGTCCACTGGCTGCATATCAAGGGGGATGGAAGGATCAATTCCTACCAAGGACATCAGCAGAAGTACGCAAGGATTTAGGCGTCTTGTTTCACTTGTGGTTTTTTAATCTTCTGCTTATGACTGCGTTACATTTTACGCTTTGAACCCAAGAGCAAAGGTGCAGTGAGCGACAGATGCTAGGAGACTAAAGCACGGAGCAGCAGCAGGGCCTGGGATGTCACAGTGTGTAAATACGGGCCATGGAACGTAAACACGGGAGAACGGCAGGGTCACGGGCAGTAAATATGGGCTGTGCAAGGAGATCCTGTATAAACATGGTATGTCTGGCAGGACATGCTCTGAACACAGGGCTTTGGCAGGAAGACTGAAGGAGTAAGGTCCCTTCTCCTTGGAGAAGAGAAGAATACTTAGGGGAAATCTCACCACAGTGTTCCAGTACTTATGGGGTGGCTATAAAGAGGATGGAGAGTGTCTCCTCACAGGAGAAACACAGGAGTGTGGCAGGGCCATGAGCTACCCCCACTGAGAGAGTGGGGGAAGGAGGATGTTCATGCATGTGGAAACAGAGCAGGTCAGGACATGAGACAACAGCAGAACTCTGGAATGGAGAAATTTGGGAAAGCAGCCCCCCTGCTTAGCAACACAGCAGTACTGCATGGCAAATCTGGCAGCACAGGGAGGAGGCTTCAGTCCTCAGATGCTATAAGGGTAAAAAAGGGTAAAAAAGGGTAAAAAAGGTGTGGAAAGCATCCATTCCTTCTTAAGGATGTGTGTATTATTTGCCATAAAAAGCAGCATGAGACAGGTTGCCTTTCCACAGGGAGTGAGACATTTTGGAGACAATATGGACATAAAGGAGATCCTCCTCTGGAAGAAAGTGTTCTGTGGAGAAAAATGAACTGTTAACTGGTAACTGATACTTAACTGGTTAAACTGGAATGAATCTCATGTGCTTCTGCTTCTGATCTCATTGTTTCCACTGGATTTCATTGGGCTGAGCGTGGGAATCTCACTTCTGTTACCACACCCATAAAGATGATCCGTCCTGGGAAGATGATGCCTTTGCTCCACTCTCCGCATTTGTGGTGAAGCTGTTCTTGTACCAGCGTTTGTAGGGAGCAATGTGGGATAAACAAACATGTCACTCTGGCAGAGACAAAGGGACTGGATTAAACCAAGTAGATAGAGAGAGAGACTGGGTAATTAGGGTGTTAGCTAGAGCATCTCAGTTAGTTGTCATGAACTCCCTCCATCCTCTCCTGTCTCACCACACGTGACACAAATCCACGAGCTCCTTGTACGTGGCTTGTCTGCACCTCATCCATGGAAAACATTGAGTAAGAGGTGATGTGAGCCAGCCTATGTTAAACCAGGTCAGAGCTGCTAACGGGGTGCAGAAACCATCATGGTAATTTCCCTGCTCCACCCACGAAGGACTACAGTATATATTTCTATTTGTATAATAGGGGAAAAAAGTTATTAAATGGGATTCCAGCTGCAGATATACTTGTTAGTCATAACAGAGGTCATTGACATGTAGCTGAATCAAGGAAGATGACCAAGAATTTAAGAAATCTGGGCATGTATTATTTATGGAAAGAGAGGCTCAGCAAGGAGCTGTGTGGCAATTGCTGGGGGCGGAAAGACTCATGGTGTCTGGGTAGGGAATACTTTGTGTAATCTGTCTAGGAAGGGAGAAGTCATCTGATTCAAGGAGAAAAGTATAGAGATAACTAAAACAAGGAGGTTGCTGCATGAAGGCTCCCAGGAAGGAACAGAGGGGACATTAAGGATGCATTTTGGGAAACATGAAAGTTCTGCAAAGCACTGAGCACACAGATGGGTCTGAAGTTTCTTTTAAAGACTGTGTTCAACACAGCTGAGGGCAAAGCCCAGTAAACATACGAGGTATCATCCAAAATCCAGTAAATGGCATGACCCCCCTCCCCTGCCATGATACACAGAGGCAGCAGAAGTGCGTGCAGACATCCAGGGCATCCAAATCTGCTCCACCCTCAGCAGCAGGGAGAGATCCAGGGGTCAGCCCTGAAAAAGCAGAGAAGCTCTGAAACACAAGGACCAGCAAAGGCTTGGAGAGCAAAATATCACCTGTGTCCCTTGAGCAGCAATCCCTGCAAGGGGTAGGTTGGCATTAGGGATAGGTTAACAGTTCTTTTTCCTTTTGCACCTTCCAGGTTTTAGGGTGGGACCCCTGTTTTTCAGACCTCTGTTTTCTCTCTTGCTCTTCCAGAGTGA
This sequence comes from Aleadryas rufinucha, assembly GCA_013397815.1. NCBI lineage: Eukaryota > Metazoa > Chordata > Aves > Passeriformes > Aleadryas > Aleadryas rufinucha. Next base: position 31,815 of record VZTH01002370.1, on the reverse strand, counting down.
CCCCATCTCCCCTAGGTCCTCAGCTCTTCCCTCAGCCTTCAGCCTGCCATTGCCTCAGCCCCTGGCAGGAGCTCAGTGATAATATAAATCCAAACAGAATTTGGTGGATTTAAGCCCAATCTGCCTATCACTGTGCTTCCTTACAAGCAGACATATCAATGTCATGGAAAAAATAAGAAGAAACTTAAAATACGAACCCTTTTGAGGAGAGCTAGTCCAGAACGAGTTTGAATCTGATTGTATTTTATGGTTTAAATATAAATACCTTTAATGGAAAAAAGAAAACCCAATAAACAAAAGAGATAATGTAATGGAAATAATGTTTCCCTGCCCAGGACAGAGGTGCCAGCCTGAGCCCTGGCTGACGTTCACACAGAGCTACCTCACTCCTACTGGGTGAGGATGAGGCCCCACAGCCACATTTTATTGACACATTGATGCAGTGCAAATAAAGTAGGGCTGGAGCTGTGGCTGCTACAGGCAAGAGGAAAGGAAATGAGCCAACTATGATGTCTCTGTATACTTGCAGACTATAGGAATGTGTTTTGCTGGCCTAATGGTAATCCGGACTTTGAACTCCCATTCATTCCCATTTCCCTCTCCCATGACATAAAATAATTCCTCAGGACTGTCTATAACCCCCAAACTCCTCGGAGCTTGTTCTGTGCAATGTTACACCACTGGGGCTCCTCACAGTATTGTGTAATGGGGTGAGATCACAGACGAGCTCAGTCCGTGTGGCTTGCGCTATCTTGCCCGCCTGATGGTTAGCTGCACTTTAAAAACTAAAGAACCATTCCTGTAGGATTACAGCCATAATTCTTAATAGCAGCAGGAAATACGGACATGCAAGTGATCCAGACAAGCAAAAAATGCATTGATGTGGAGAAGTTTTCTGCTTATGTCTGTAAGTTCATATGCTGTGGCTGCAGTTTGGGAAATTCAGTCTTTATTTGTCTTACTGTGTTTTGCAAACACATATGGATGGGTTAATTGTGGAGTCTGGTACAGGGGCAAGGACAAGAGCAGTGTCATGTTTTCAGATGTGATGTTTGGCCTCTAAATGTTAAATAGAAACCTGAGCTGTATTCATGGATTTAACCTCTCAGCAGATGCACCATGATGCTCAGATTAAATAGTCTTTGAGAATCAGGAACTACCATCCCATGGTGGGATTTTCCTCTGAAGTGAGTCATTGGCCTTTGTCAAACTCTCGTGTTAAAAGGCTATCGACATGCGAGTCACAGAGACCAAGCACTCCAGCTTCCTGGAGTTTGCCCTCATTGAGCAGTCAGGGGTTTTTTGCAGCCTTTTTATTTACGTAGAGCCTCTGGAAAATGCAGTTTGAAAATGAGCCTGGCATGGTTTGCTGAACAGTATCCTGACCAGGAGGTCTGAGCAACAGAGATGGGACTCAAAGCTATAGCCTTTGTGACTTATTTAGCTTTCTAACCACAATTAAAATCTCAGTGCATCATCATGTAAAAAGTGAGTGCACTTGATCAAAAATAAGGTTATTTGGAAGCTTCAGACAGTGGTCTGATGGTCATCACAGAATCACAGAATTCTAGAATGGTTTGGGTTGACAGGGGCTTTAAAGATCATCCAGTTCCAACACCCCCACCATGGGCAGGAACAATTTCCACTAGACCAGGCTGCTCAAATACCCATCCAACCTGGCCTTGAACACTTCCAGGAATGTGGCATCCACAACTTCTTTTGGCAGCCTGTATACATTTTATAGATATTTGTGTATATTTTATTCACTAAAACTAAAAGAACTACAATTTGAAAAGCTTATCATATGGACGTGTGAATACACTGATGCAGGATGGGAAAAAAGAACACACGGTGTCATCACTAAGTATTATTTACACTCCCCTGGGGAGTGTAAAATCTGTCCTGGCTGAAGGGGCAGGAGCACCAGGCTCCCAGCAGCAGCCTGTCAGCTCATGGGATGTTTTGGTCTCCTCCAGGATCAGCATTCACCCATCCTGCTGCTGTTTCCCTGATGTCTATTACCTGTTCTTCACTGCTGACTACATACAGTTGGATAATGAAAATATGCTTTGGGAGAGATTTATACAACCACATTTTATCACTGGGTCATTTTCTGTTGGCCTGTGTGGCTATAAACTGGCTGGAATAGATTCCTTTAAAACAAGCCCTTTGGTCAGAGAGGATGATCTGTGGTTGCAAAATGCCATTCACTGTCTAGAACAGGATGAGGGGAGAAGATTGCAAATGCCCAAGAGCTTAAACATTTACGCTTGTAGGTAAAACAATGACATTCAGTCACTCTAGGCCTGGTGTTGGCATTGGCACCTTGCCCTCAGATCATTCTCTGGGCTGTTTTTCTATAGCAATGCCATCCCAGGTTGATTATAGACCAACCCCAAGCCAGACAGAGGATAGGACTGTGCCTGTGGGTCTAGCCTGAGGGCCACAAAATGAAGATTTGACAAGAAACTAGTTTCCTGTTTGCTTGATTAAATACAACTATAAAATTAAGATAAAACATATCCACAGCCCACTGGAAGTGTGTTGTGAGACGCACCACTGAATGTTTGTAAAGTGATCTGGAAGTGAAAAATGCTGCAACAATGCAAAGCCCTGTTCTTATGAAAGGCGGTTGATTGCTTCTTTTATAAGGCAACAAAGTCCAGAAAAGTAGAGTGGAAATCAGCATGTCTCCAGATCTCTGGCAGCAGTCCTATCCCTGGCAGCAGCTGCAGCTCTGACACAACCTGATGCTGCAATCTTCTGGAGAGAATAAGAAAGCTCTCTAGCACTCAGTGACTTCAGGATGCCCACTGAGTGTTGTTATTTATTCAGAGGGGTACTGCTTCATCCCCCAGATCAGGAGTTCACATCTGAATTTAGCTGCCATCACAGTGATTGGTGTGGCTTGAGAAAAATCTCATCATCCCTTTATCACCAAATCTGCAGTGTTTCTGACTAAAAGGCCTGTGAGTGAATGCTTCTTCAAAAAATCTGGAAATTGGTGTCCAGTGCATTTTGAAAACTGGCAAAATTATATGATGGCAGAAAAAGCATTGCTCTTGAATTTTCGGCAGCATTTGTGCTATGAGGATCAATGTTTGTATACATTTTTGAGTCTATGGGACACAGGACCATGAAAATCTTGGAGGGGCAGGAATATGCACAGTGCCTGTCAGTAGTTCTCTTGAAGAAGGTTAGATCATTAATTTTATTGAAGAACCTCTGTAGGATATACTGCCATGAAGACTGATAACTCCAGATCACAGTGTGAGCAGTTTAGAGCTCTGTACTGAGAAATCTTGCTATGCAATGAGGTGCAAAACATCTTTCTATTCCCTCATTGCCAGTGTCAAGTTGCCCATCATATTACTTGAAATGTATTTCTTGACTGAAAGGTTATTGTAGGGATCTACTGAAAAAGCAGTGAGCACCTGTGCACTGCTTGTTTGGCTCCTGAAGGGCTCTTGGTGGGCATCCTACCCAGTTTGCTCTCACCTTCTGCTGCAGCTCACCACCCCTTCAGCTGTGCTGGGGCAGAAGAGGATGTTTTTATTTCCAGTGGGGATGCTTTCAGTGATGCTGTGGATAAGGGGGTTTTAGTCACTGGTGTGCTCACCCTCCCATCCTGGGCAGGGCTGTGCCCTCTGCTCCAGGTGGCATGGCTGCTCACGAGATAAAGCACTACACAGCCTGGTGTGAAGTGCTCAGTTTAACCCACAGCAAGGGAGTTATTGTGGACAGGGATGGTTCAGCCACAGGGAACAGGAACAGGAGTCAAGCAGCCTCTGTGCCAGTCCCAGCTCTGCTACCCTGTGGGACCAGCAAGACCACAGGTAAAGGTACAGGGCAAAGAGAGTATAAAAGTCATCACCTTCCCAAAGACCTTCCCTTTACCAAAAATACTGATTTAAAGGCAATTGCTGATTTAAACTTGCATTTCAGGATCATCACCAACTTGTGCAGAACAAAATCCCTTCCATTCCCATCCTGTAAGCAAGAGGCAAAATGACTTTTTAGGAAAGCTGTGTAATTCCTGCCTGAAATCAAAGTGCTGGTTCTTTTTGGTTCTTCCAAGCTATTTTTTTACAGTTTCTTAAGCCACAGATGAGAAGGAAAAAAAGCAGAACAAAAATCCAATTAAGGAAAAGCCTTGGGAAAGAGAAAGTGATTGTTGTTTAAATGTGAGCTGTAAAGGTAGCCAGGAAAAGTGGGTTAAATGCAGAGCCTAAATATCCAGCAGCCATAATTGTTATCTGAGCCTCTGCACCATTAGAGATGCAGCAATACTGGTTTGGGTTTTCCCCTCCACTCTCCAGGTTCACATATGAGCAGGTCTCCACAAGCTCCTCACTTATTGGTCTGATGAAAAATTGGTTTGAAAAATAAAACCCTGTTAGAAAAAGAAAGTGTGTGAACAGGCAAAGTAACGATCTTGGAGCTCTGGAAAAAAAAATCCTGGCTCCAAATTATTCTACATGGGGAAAACTCATCAGGTGCCAAGAGAAAAAAACCCAAACAACCCGACAGCCTTGTTTTGATTTCCACCCATTCCAGCTGATCACTAGTCTCCAGGCTGAGCTTATCTTTTTAAAGAGAGCTTATTCAGTGAGCCACAAACAGTAACTGCAGGGAGAAGGCCCAGCCTAGTTTTGTGTAGGATGTTTCAGCTGCCAATGAAAAGATCTTCCTTCCCTGAATGTCGTAAAACCTACACCACCAAACTGTGCCATAAGTGATGTGCTTTGCAACAGGATTTCCTTGTACTCCACTAAACACAGACAACCTGAGACCCACTTACCCCATTAACCCATGGAAAAGGAAATGGGGTGAAGAATTAGAAGAAGGAACAAGACAATGAATGCAAACACATTTGCCATTCATTCCTCACCTGACTTTTGTACAGGCTCTTTCTCCTCTGTCTTTCTCTCCCTTTGACCTGTAAGTTTAAAACCACTCTGGAGGGCTTCTGCCTTTTTCAGTTTGCTGGCCTTGGTGGAGCGAAAAATTCAGCTTTATTAATTTAAGCTATCTGGCAAAAGGCTTGTTTTCTCAGATGGCTGCACAGATGAAAAAGGCCACAGACTGAGCAGTGCTAATCCACTAGGTAAAATGAAGACAGAGTTTTATGGGAAAGAAGGAGTTTTATGCAGGTAAGTGACAGAATCTGCAGCTAGAAAAGACCAGAAGAAAATAAATCAGCTCACTCTATGGATTACATTCTGCCAGTGGCTCAAAAAGGGAGCACAGCTTTACTAAGGGCAGCATTGGGCCCTGGGTGTATATTTGGTTAATTAGAGATTTTTCTTCCCCCCCAACCAGGATATCTTTGTTTTATGTCTGCACCTCTCTCTGGTTTAGCCAGCCCCAGCATGATGGAAATGCCTGTTCCATGCTGCTCAAAGGCACAGGGATTCCTGTCTTTGGCAGGGAAAACAGGGAAAGCTGATGCATGTGTGTGTAAACATATATATATATATCTCACCTCTTCTGGAAGCTATGAGCACTGACAGCTCTTAGTTCAAACTGAAGTTGCTCAGGTATATGCAGGGATCTGTTTGTATATATTATTCAAGTAAGTATGTGTGTAGATAAATACAAAAAATGCACATATGGCTGCATACTCCAAGTGATGTATTTCCATGTGAACTCATTTATCTTAAGAGGCAGGCAAGGAGCAGTTTCTGGAGCAGCTTTCTGCTAGAAAGACTGACTAAGAGTGATCTCCCTTTGGTCATTTAATGAGTGGTGGGGTCAGATCGAGATCTCTGAGGCTTTCAACATTTAGCCTTCTTTCTCCAACCTATTTGTCATTCTTTCTTGTATTATGCAAGAGATGAGACGCTCTGATAAAAACTCTTCTAGTGAGAGAACATGACTCAGTTTTCACAAGTGGATACCCCATGAAACAGAGCCATCATCCCTCTGCAAGTCTTCATATAACCAAAATAATATCAGAAGTGGAGGCAGGAGAGAAGCAGGGTCAGAAGGGTGAAGTGGAGGAGGAAGTCATAAACTTCCTTCTGTATTATTTGCACCCAGCTCCTACAGCCTCTGAATCACAACTATGTGAACAAATAACTCACAGTCATCTGCAGGAGATCACCACAATTGTAATCATCACCCTTTCTACTCCAGAATTTTCAAGGTTAAAGTATTAGTGGCATAATGTATTTGCACACATCCAAATTATACCTCTATTATGGCGGTGGGGGGGGGTCGTCTCATTCCTCTAATCTCATTCAACTGTCACACATCTATTGAATGTGTCTGGGAAGAAAATCTAATGGAATAAACCAGATCTTTATCTGCCAAGGGAGACGAAAACTAAAAAATTCATTGTTTCCTCAGACCCAAGAGTGGATATACCTAATTCAGCCACAAATTGCTGGGCTGAGCAGGGTCTGTGGCACAGCCAGGAAGACTAATCCCTTCCCGTGCAGGAATTACCATGTTAAACTCCCTGACCTGGGTTACCCAAGAGGTCAGATTAGATTATCACTGTCCAAAATTCTGCTCCCAGAAACCAGTTTCCAGTGCCCATCTGGCTGCAATCCCAGGTAAACATGAAGAAAGGAAAAAAGCAAGTGTGTGGTCAGGGTATCTCGTTTCTGTGTGCTGTGGTGGAAGGGCTCTCACTGCTGTCGGTAAGAAGGCAGCAGACCTTCCTGAAAACAAGAATAACTTTAACAGATGCCAGGGGGGAATTTTTAGGGTCATCAGTGGCCAACATGGAACCCTCCCAGTACGGCCTTGTGTGCAGGCAGGCAGTCCCTGCTGCTGACTCAGGGCTCCCAGATGCCCTGAAATTGGTTAAACACAGATAAACTCCCCCGTGGCACAGTGAGTCCCAGAGGTACAAACCATTGCAAACGGCAGTGCTGCCAGTTTGTTCCATCCATTCCAGGACTCTCCTCTGGGCCATTGAGTCCCTGCTGGAGAAGGGGATGCCACCTTACCCTATGCAGCCACTCAATAACCATTTCTGCCCATATGAGCCCCAGTGAGAGACCAAACAAGCTCTGCTGCCTGTCTTCTCTCCACTGCAGCAGCCAGGCCGCAGAACACAGACCTGGAATGGTGTATTCCCATGCCATGGATATCCACAGCCATGCCAGCCTCATATATCTGAAGGCCACAGTATGACTGGAGAAGCAGCAGCTCTCTCCAGTCAGCCTAAGCAGCAGAACTTTATTTCTCAAAGAGCTGCATGAACATCTTCTCAGTAGCTGCTCACCTACCAACACAGGCAGCAGAGCCTGTTTCTCTGGTTTGTTGGTGCTCCCTTCCAGCTCACACTTATCCTTAAAGCTCCAGGATCCCTTTTTAGCACCTCCTGTGTGAAATGCTTAGGCAGATGGTACCAGCAAGGCTTAAGCTTTCTTTTGAGGTGCCATGAAATCACCTGCCCATCCCTGATTACCAAACAATGGCCTCCATCCGCTTGTCCTTTCCCCACCCCTGTGTGGCTGGTGAACCCAGAGCTGGTCTGTGACTAACGGCAGCGTGAGCAAGCGAGGAGGCCATCGGCCATCCAAATCAGCTGAATCAGAAGGAGCAGGGGAAAGGAAAAAAAAAAGCTGTGTGAACAAGCACTAATGGCTTACAAGCCGCAGCATGAACATCAGGCACATTAGTGACTCACGGGTGAAACGTGTGACAGCGACTTCGGTGAGCGGTGGGAAGGGCTTCGCGCCTGGGCGGTGGGAGAGGAGGGCATGCAGTGGAGACACAGCCCGGCCAGCCGAGTGTTTCCCACGCACATTCCTCTACTCCATGCACTATGAAATTCGGTCAGAAGATAAAGCATGGAAGCAGAAAGAAATTCCTAGGAGGAAAGCGAAACAGAAAAACAAAACAGCATGGTAATTTCTTGCTTGTGAAGAGCGGTATTTCCATGTGCAGGCTTGCTCCACCTGCAATTTTACATGTGTACAGTGATTTCTGATACATGCCTCTGGTAAGAAGCTTGATCTGTCTCAGGAAAATCCCTTTCTTGTTAATTTATTATTTGATATATATGTAAAACAGCATACAATATAGCCTCAATCCACAGAGACTCGTGCCTTCAGGGGTGTGGGTAAAGGAAAGAGTACACAAGAGATAAACCAGAGAGCAAACTGAGCTAACAGCTGGGCACCCTGGGTTCACAGCAACCCCTGGTGTTATTTTTGTCATGATTACCAGCACTGTGGTAGCACCCACAGCAGTGCATGATGCTATAGTTACACACAGCAGGTACCTGCCAGTGGGCATCCCTCAGCAGTGCAACCGTGATGCTGGACAAACACAAAAAAATCCACCCTAGGGATTTTCGGGGTAATGGGAGCCAGACCCTTCGGTGGTGCTGAACTGGGTAAGTCTTTGAACTGGAAATGTTCAAGGTCAGGTTGAATGGGGCTTTGAGCACATTTTTGAGCTTTTTGCTGTAGTGGAGGGTGTCCCTGCCCATGGCAAGAGACCTGGAAGTGAATGATCTTTAAGGCTCCTCCCAACCCAAACAGTTCTGTGATTCTATGATTCTAAAAGTCCCCCTGTGAGTCCCTGTATCTGAACCCTTTGCAGCAGAAGAGCATTTCTGAAGGAGTGCTGCCTGTCTAAGGGCCCATACGCTCCAGACCTCACCTCAGAAGGCATCCATGCATGATGGGTAAATAGGTGAAAAAAACCCTACTCTGTAATGAGGAAAGTATTGTTTCAAGCAGTGACCTCACAGCCTGCCATGTGCTCCCCGTGGTATTTCAGTCAGCTGCACTGACATGCAGGTACCTGCCAGGACACCGACCCCACACCCAGCCCCGGGGTGCTCCGTGCCCTGCAACTGCAGAGCAGAGCTCGAGGGCGAGCCAGACTGAGATTACAAAAGAGACCCGAGGTGCAAAGAAACCCCGAAACACTACAGCAGCATGGCAAATAGCGGCCCAGAGCTCCCCCAGCCAAATCACTCACTGGGTGTGGTGCAGCCAGAAGGCACGGGAGGCAGCAGCCCGGAGGAGCCCCGCAGCCCAGCTCCTGCAGGGGAGGCTCAGGCCCTGTCTCAGCAGTCCAGAGCAGGCCCTGCTGCAGTGCCGGCACACGGGGTGAGCTCTCCGTGCACCCAGCTGTGATTGCAACACAATGACTTGCAGTGTGTTAAATTAAGCAAGCAGTTAAATAATTTTCCAAATCAGGTCCTAACATGAGACAAGATGCAAAGACAGTTTAATAGAGGAAGCGAAGGGGGCGGAGGAGAAAGGGAGGAGCACTCCAGACGTGCTGTAAAATAAACCAACAGCGCACCCATCTTGATGGCTACCGATCTGTGTGCTTTTTCAGACATACCTGATAATGGGAGGTAAATGCCAGAAGCCCAGGGATAGCGAGAGCCCACCACAAGCCCACAGGATGACCCCTCTCCTGTGTGGCTCACACACATCTGCAGCCTCTGTTCGCCCCAGTGCTTGGTGTGGAGCAAAGCCTCGTGGTTGCAGGGCTCCATGGATTTTGTGTTGTGTGGGCACGACCCAACCTGAAAGCCCAAGTGTGCAGGGCTGTGTTGATGGCAGAGACTGCCAAGGCAAGCCCATGGTGCCTGCAGCTCCCTTCTCCCGTTCTTGCTGCCTGCCTGCAAAGTTTTCCAGCGGTTCAGCACATCTTTTGTTGTTTATTCTGCTGACCTTTGTACAAAAAACAACCTCTGGCTTTTGCAGTGAAGAGGACACTTGCAAAGAGCTGACAGGTGTTCACTGGCTCCTGGAACAGCTTTGGGTGCTAATAGAGTGCTAAACAGCCTTGGGCATCCCTAGTGCCTGTGAATGACTGGCTCCAAGTAATCTTTTTGTGGATGTGTGAATTTTAGTTCACACTTTCTCATGTGAGAGATGCCCCAGAGGGGCTGTAGGACATGTGCAACAGCCTTTCACAGACCCTTTCGTTAGGTATTAATGAGTTACCATGACCCTGGCTTCCAGGTGTCCATTCAATTCACACCAGTTCCTCTCAGGCAGTGCAATTTGTGCACCTCCACCACTATTAGAGCAGCTGGCCACTTCTCTATCACAAATATACACTTGTTTTTATAGCAGAGAGATTGAGCCTACTTCCATCCTAGTATGAAATGGAAAGTACCCACTGTTCTCCTTTTCTCAGTCTTGCCTCTGGCCTCTCTACCATCATTATATGGCAACAAGGACCTAGCTTCAGTCCTCTGAAATGTCTTTTGCATCCCAAGAATGTGCTTTTCTAATTGTGCCCTTCCTCCCCACCCCCAAAAGATTATCTTTTTTTTTTTTAGGTGTGAGTTAGAGTGAGGCCCTGGGTCAGATGGGCAGAAACACCTGGGATGGGGCAAGGCTCTTCCTTTCTATAATTTTCATGGAGCAGAAGACATCTACAGTCCTAGCCTGGCCCCAGACTCAACTGCACAAACAAGATGGGTGGAGAGCCTGCCTAACACCTGCTGCAACCCTACCATGTCAGGCAGGTGTTGGAGAGGCTTGGGAGGCCAGACACCCTCTCCATGATGGAATGGGGTTACAAGATCCCATGTCAAATGAAGCTGTGGCTAATGCAAGCTGTATCTGGGGCTGCTGTAATGAAACTGCACTGAGTGCTGAGCTCCTGGTGCCACTGAAGCGCTCTGCCTTCCCCAAACTTCCTGGGAAGTGTTTTGAACTTTATTTTTAAAAGTGCAATTAATCACGGAGCAGAGCTTGAAATGAGTCCAAGTGCAATAAAAGCGGCCAAGCAGAGCCTGCTCAGCCCAGTGAGCATTGTTCACCATGGCCTGACTTCAGGCATCAGGAAACTTCCAGATGTGTTAACTTTGCCGCTCCTGGCTCCTGCAGGAATCTTAACAGCTACCATCTGTATGGGGGAAAGGCTTCGGAAAAGCAGCTCTCCCTCTCCTTTTACTTACATTCCTCCGAGCAGCAAGAGTTATTATTCCACAGCCTCTGCAATATCTGCTGGCTTCACCCTCACTGATTGAGTACTGCACCCTGCAAAGGTGCTGTTCCTTGCTGCTCCCATCCCTTGGCAGGGAACATCCTGATGGAGCCCCTCCATCGGGCGAGGACAGGCCCCTCCATCTGCTCCTGTTCTGCTTGTGGTTTACAATAAGCTACAGGAAGGCATTTTCTCACGCTATTAAGTTTTCACTAGATGCAGAGGGGGATCAGGAATGCCTCGGATGGCGTAAAAATTCCCTTCTTGGTTTGGTTATTAGGATCGAGCAGCAGCAGCAGGCAAAATTATAGCCTGCATGAAATCTGAGTCTGCTGCCCTGCCATGGGTGAGGGGTGCACCCCATCCCCATTCCAGGTACACTCAGAATCTCCTGGGCCAGCCCCAGAGCCTCTTCAGTTCCTCCTCAGGCCTCCAAACACAGGAATAATTTGTATCTGTGCAAGCTCTCTGTTTATGCCCACAGTCTGAGGGTCAGGCAGCTTTTTGGCTACAAGGCCCCAGAATGGCACTTGCAGCTTAGTTGCTGCCCTGGGGAAGTTGTCCTTCACTCAGTCTGTTGTTTTCTTTCCAAGAAAAGGTTGCTTTTTGCTGCGTGTTTATCACCTTTTCCTCTTTCCCAAAGACTTTCAAGTAACAACCCCATGCACAAGCTCGGTAGATGCTCCTAATCATCCCAGTCACATTTAGCACTTATGAGGCACTCCGTGCTCTGTGAAGCATCAAAAGTGTCTCCCAAATGTAAATTAAATATGATTTTTTCACTCTCAGAGGATGGAGGTGAGCAGGGCTACACTCCTTCTGCAGATGAGGAGGCTGACACAGGAGAGGTCCGTGCCTTCGCACAGGGCCACACAAGGGGTGAGTGGCGCAGTTAGATCAGAAAGCTCTGGCTCTTAAACTGTGCTCAAACCACCAAACGTCAGGGCAGAGGAAAATGGGAAGGACTAGGTCCAAACCAGAAGTGAGCAGTGCCCAGGACTATAAATAATTTCATCTGACACAGCTTTTGTGAAGCTTGTGTAAAACGCAGAAAAGGCTGGTGCTGTCCTGGGGTTTATGAGTGTGATTCTTTCCAAAACCCTGCCGATCACTCAGCCCCCCAGTTCCCAGATGAGTCCTGGAAATGAAAGCCCAGTGAAGCAGTTTGTGACCGCAGAGACCCTGTCTGTGGCCAGGGCTTTGGGTGCTATCACAACAAAGCCAGTAACAAAGTACAGCTGCTCAAAAGCAAACCTACACACGAGACCTTGGAATAGTGGAGCAGTGAGTGAGAAACAAGGAGCTGGGGAGAGAAGAAGGGAGATGCTTGACAAGAGGAGCTCTGGTAATCCAGGATCTCTGGGGAAAAGTAAAATGCAGTACTGTTTACCTGTCTGGTAGCAGTATAGCTGGATGTGTTTGCATCCAAATACAGAGTGGAAGTTGTGTGTTCAGAGATGTAACTCTGCCTGCCCTGTGCTCCTGGCTGGGAATAACCCAAACACTTTGCTGTTTGGAGAAGGGGGAACGTGACTCAGCACGGAGGAGCTCCAGTCATCCTGCCAGCATGCCAGAGCTGCTGTCCTCAGGCTGTACGTGCCCCAGGGCCACATCTTCTGAGAGGAGGGATGTTTTCCTAGACACTGTGCCAGAGCAGAGGCAGGATGCAGAGACATACAAGTTACTCATCCTGGCTTAAACCCCACAGGATGTCTCAAGTGGCTGAAGTGTAGGCTGAAATAGAGACTTAAACTATCAGTTTGTGGATTTTGGCAATAAGTCACTGTCCGCAGGGAGGGCCAACATGAGATGACCAAGTAGATAATCCCAAATGACAGCAGAAAAAGCTGCCAGATGGAGTTGTCTATTCCCAAGGGATTTTGGCATCACTAGTGGCAGTCGATGCCCAGGCTCTATTATGGCAATATCAGAGCAGAGAAATTGTGGTCACAGGGGGAACAATGCCTATTTTTTGCTCATCTGTGCTGGGTGGTTTCTTCAGCTGTTTATAAAATTTTGAAATCAAGAAGTTTCTGTCTTCTCCATTTTTCTGCCAGTGCAGCTTCTGTTTCTGAGAACAGACCCCAGATGGAGAGCACTGGAAATGAGATGTAAAATGAGAATTCAGATTTCACATTAGAATCAGAAATTAGGAAGGACAGTTAGCTCACCCTCTCCACTTTCTATGCAGGACACATTAATTCCCTTAAATTTTCAATGCTTTCAGTGTTACTTGCTTAATCTGATGGAACAGATCTTTTATTAGGAAGTTAAAATGTTGTAGGATGATTCATCAGGAAGCAGATAAAATATATTTAAGGAACTATCTTATATTATGATATGTCTAAACATGTATAATAAAGCAAAGATTTTCATATCCAATTTATACAGAAGATTGGAAGAGATTTATTGGACCAGACATTCCAATGCATGCTCATTTTGGGTGTAATAACAGAAATGCAAAGAAAACTGGAAGACAACACCTGTGACAGTTGTGATGTAGTGGAAATAACTCAACACCACCCGTTAAAGCTGAGCAAAGGGAAAGGAAACTGAGAAGTCAGGAAGATGATACCACAGAAGAAGAGAATGAGCTGTTGGTCCTTCAGAATCAGACATGGTTTCTGTCTTTGCCATTTCTTAGCTCATTACCCCTAAAACAGGCTCCAGCTGCAGTGCATTGACTTTAACAGAGTCAGCCATCCTATTTCACAACTACCTTCTCATCAAGTCTCACTAGAAATGAAATCAAAACCACTTGTGATAGCTGTGTTAACTGCCAGTAATCTGCTGACTGGATGTGGGAGCCATCACCCCCAAACACCATCCCAGTTGTAAGGTTTTCCTCACTTGTTTGCACTTTTTCTTGGATTCTTGCTCTGTTTTCACCTGTATATCCAACAGTATCACACACAGGAGCTCCTCCACAGTTGCACAGACTTCTGTCCCAAGGGGGCTCACTAATATCTGTGTAGAGGAGGCAGGATTACGATGTTTTGAATGCTTTCTAGTGCTGGTTTTATTTACAGTGCTCCTTGTTTCAAGGATTTCTTGTGACTGATAGTGCTACAGATGTTGCACTGGAGCTGTGATGGCAGCTGGAGCTCACAACGTGAGAACTGAATTCTGTTTAAAGCTTCTGCACTAACTCAGGAAAATAATATTCATTTGCCTCCCATTCCATTCAAATACACATGTGTGGACACTGTGGCCAGATGGCAGCCTGTATAACATTTATTTCTGCAGCTCTCTGAGATACTTTACAGAGATTTTCTTTAGGATCCACATCGAATGGTGTTTGCTATACTAAACTTGCTCAGCTGGCCTGATTCACTCTGGTCAGATGTGTAAGGGTATGTTTGAAACTTTTTTCATGGAAAAAAAAGTAAATAAAAAAAGTAAATAAGAAAAGAAAATTACATCTTATCTTATTGCTGCATTTTGCAAATGTCTGTGCTCTTCACCAGGGTTTATTTTGGCAGACCAGAGTGTGCAGATCTGTGGATCTGCCTGTGGGTGTCATTTCCAAGCATATTTGCTGTTGAAATGATCAGCATCTGATCCCTTCCTATACAGATACAGGAATCTGGCTCCCATGACCTTTTTACAAGTGGGAGAGAAATAAAAATGTGACCCAAACATCGCAGTGCATTGTATAAAGGCACCTATGGCTAAGCTTCAGGACCTGTCTCTGCCTGCATGGGTTCAAACCAAATGACATGCATAAAAAATCTGGACCTCATTCTCTCTAGGTACTAAAACCACAAAACCTGGGCCCAGGCTTAGAAAGTCTTTTGTTATCTCTGTTCCAGGGGATGTTCCTGTGGATTATTGGGCAATTCAGTTGCTCAGTAAGCCTAAAAAAGTGCTAGAGCCCCACAGCCCTGATGTACCTGGGCAAAGGGTCCTTCATGTGCTCGGCCGCTCCCTGCTGTGAGATGACAGGCACTGTGCTATTGCCTAAGCTCGTTTTCATTAAGGTCTGTCATCCGTGTGTATTTGTTTTTCCAAACCAGCAGGGTTCTCAGGCTACACCTAATTCACTCAGGCTGCACCAAGGACTCATGGCATCCTTCTCCAGTAAGTAAATGTGAGGGATGCTGGTGGAGTAGGAGCTCCTTTTGCTTAGAGACCTTGAGAAACCCAAAGGAAATATAAAGTGACGAGTGCTGAGGATTTAGACAGGAGTTAAAAAGAGAGCTTACCTCCATAATATAGAGCTCTACTGTTATAGCAAAAATAAATACTAACAGCAACAAAAATAAAAGCTGTGACTAGGACAAAAGTGTTGATTCATGCCAACATCCTCAGGATACATAAATATATATATACACACACATAAGCACACTCTTGAGCCTGCAGGTACCAAAGTTGCATAGATAAATATCCAGATAGTTGTCACATGCATTTTACTTCTGTAGCACTTCCCTCTCAAGGATCTCAGGGACCTTTGTAGACATCCATGAAGAGCTGAAGCAAATAAGTATTGAATGTGCAGCTCCAGTGAGGAAATCCTGACCCTGCTCTGAGCGGGGATGTTGAACCAGATGGTCTCCAGACATCCCCTCCATCTCCAGTGGTTCTGTGGAACAGCCTAAAACAACATGGGAAATCTGGGTTAGGATCAGATCCCTCGAGTCAGCTTTGAGCCAGTGTTGCCTTGTAATTGTAAAGGGAAACAATTGCAGCCAGGCTTCATCACAACAGAGCATTTCTACCTGGAAATGGCCAGCTACAACAGCAACTTTTGCCCTTCTTAGCTCAGTACTGGGTAAGAACTGGGATGAGAGTTACATGGCTGAACCTGTCTCAGGAATAAATGGTGCTGAGTGCACCATTCATCAGACCACTTCTAGGACTTGGATGGATGGAAGAAGTACTTCCCCTTTAGGAGTGCTAACATCAGCAGTTTTATGCTGATACCACCTAATACATTCTAAGGAAGTTGGACTTTGGTGATCCTTGAAGGTTCCTTTTAATTCAGGATATTGTATAATTCTAAGGCTAGTAAAACTTCATCTTTTTTCAAAGTCTTAGAAAAATTATTCTCAACAAGGCAACATTCCTCCTTTGGATGGGTGTTTCCAAGATCTCAGGCCTTGACTTGCTTCTAGTTGAATCCATGGGAAAAAATTAACACATTAATTCAACAGGACTCGAGTTAGGTTGGTACATGGAAAATTCCACCATGTAGCTTTTAGTGAATAATGACTCTAGTTAATAATAATCAATTTTCTCTTAGTGCCGTGGTGTACTCGGGTTAAATGATTGCTACTTGTTACAGTAACAGTTACAACAGAGGGATGTTCAGTGCTAGGTCAAGTGGCACTGGATCTATTTTTCCTCTGTTCTCCAAATAGCAGTGCATAAATCCCTTGCACACAGGGACAGACAGACATTCATATGCATGTAGCCCAAAATTACTTGAGCCCATCACCCTCCAAGCAGCACTGGTCCATGTTGTTGCATGAGATTATTCTGATTATGTCTGTTGCATGAGATTATTCATGTTCTCGTTTTTGTCTCCTGTGTTGTCCTTTTTCAGGGTTTCCTCACTGCAGCTTCTTTTCCTTTGCAAGTTGTATACCTTGTTCAGATAAGATATTCAGATTTGGATATCTTAGTCAGCTTCCATGGTATTTAGCTCCACAAGACCCTCTGGTGAGGCAAACCAAGCTGCTTGCCTTAGTGGTTTATGCCTGTCATAAAACTTAAACCTGGTGTGCTGGGAGTGGGGGTAGTGGGACAAGCCAGTTGGGAAGATGCAGAGTGGGAGAGGCATGTTACTGCTGAGAATATTTCATTCACCATTCATGGGGGAAAAGGTCACTGAGAGTAAGCCATAAAGTGGATGAATTGCCCAGGCAAGATATACAGACACCAGAGGTCGTACATTAAGTATGACACTTTTTATGAAACTCATTTAATGGGGGGTTCTGTATATCCTAAATTTTACTTTTCTTCTGACACAGGAAAATTCCCTTAGGCTACCAGCATCAGCTGTTCTCTGTTATGCTGCCATCTGTTATGTAAAATAACTAGAATTCCTTTTTTCTTCTTCCCCAGTGGCTTTCCTGTTTTTCAGCTTTGGTCAGTTTTGTCTTTTTTGGCTTTCTTTAATGATGCAAAGTAGCCTTTTACTTGTTAAATAAATAAAATATTGCAAAATAGACTTAAATTATTTATCTTTACATATAAAATGCATCAATTTTGTTTACATTAGTCATTTGAGAAATACACATTGCTTTGTTTTCTAGTTGCTGACTTAAATCACAATATATTCCAAAGTGTAAGGGGCATTTATGCTGGAAGTTGAGGCAAGTCCACTCTGGTGGTATTGTGGTGTACTTCAGATTCAAATCCAGATTCAAACTTTTAAACATTTTTGAAATGCAAATGTTATTCAATTAAGGGTTTGGATTTAGAATTTTCATTCATTTAAGATCCAATACTCAAATTAGTGGGCCAGGAACTGAATATATGTAATATTTTACTGCCAGTCCTTAACAGGGTGCACCATGGGTGGCATTGAAGTCTTTGGAGACTTCTCGGGTTGATATGGACTTTGGAAATATGTGACAAATGCTGTAAAACAGACTGTACAGTTGTGTTGTTATCTTATTTTCTCTCTTTTCTTAAAACTATAACTGTTTTTTATTTTTTTCTGGTGACCCTCAGACAATTTTTAAGACAAGCCCTCTGCACATCTTCCTGTGCAGCTTATACATTCACTGTTTCTCTAAAACTGAAGAAATAATCACTGTGCATGTAGAAAATTCAAATTCTATCTGACCAAAGGGGTTTTACAGAAAAACGACTCTTCTGCAGGTTTTCAGATGGCTGTAGTAAACCTAGGGTTCAACAGTCTGTACTGCCCTCAGAAGACAGCAGATGCTGTGACAAAATATCTATCCCTCCAGCTCCCCTTTCCCCTGGGAGCCTGTGCAGCTCCCTCTGTTCCCTCAGCTGGTGGAAACGATCTTAGAGTCTGCAAACTCTCTGCATCACCACTGTCTTTATAAATGTTTTTACTTTGCAAATGTAAGGGAAGGTGGAGCTTTTCTGTATGTTAACTTCAATTTTGAGCTAGATTTCCAGGAAGAGGGGAAATGTGATGGCATGGGACTAGCCACAGGAAAGTACTGATCCTCTGCAGCTATAAAAGCGACAGCAAGAGAAAAGGTGTTCACTGCCTGGTGCAAAATAGCTCTTCAGTGAACTTTTGTGGGGGAACTGGGAGGGAAGAGGCTGAGGTTGCCTCTTGGAGCTGATCAATGAGAAGCAGAGAGGGAATGACAGAATCTGCTTTCATTGGGGACTGTTGTGTCTGCTGGCCTCCAAGAGTTGAGCTGCTGGAAATAGCACAGAATTCATACTGTTTATGGATTCCTAAACCATCCAAACTCTTTTATTCAGTCTTTGAGATGAAAAGCCACAAAACTCACACAAAGCTTGCCTGGTTTTGTGTGCAGATGCTAACTTACCACCTGCTCCTGTATTGTGGCTCCACAACCTCACTCCTTCCCTGGACAGCTCTCAGTATTTAAGTGATCAGGATGTCCTGCCTAGGAAATGATGCTGTCCTAAGGGCCAGCAGCAATGGGCCTGTGGGCCCCTGCTTCCATGAAAGACTAAGAGACAGGGAGGATGGGTCTCACACCACTTCAATTCAGATATGTAAATTTTGTCACTTAGGTCTCAGCTCTTCTGGCATCCTTTAAAGTCATTAGAGGTAAAATAGGAAGTTGGAGGAAAATTTTCTTCTTATCGAACTTTGAAATTTCCCTTTGAATGAGAAAAATACCCCCTCAGCATTCTCCCTTGATGCCACAGAAGGCAGAGGGAAGCTAAAACCGACTTTTACACGTTGAAATTTAAGTGAAGCTGATTCCACCTGGAGTCTGTGCCTGATGTGTACCAGGAGGAGCCCGAGAGAGACACAGAAAAGCTGAAAGCTGGCAAGCAATGAACTGAGACTGAGCACAGCAGACTTGGAAGTGTCCATGGAGATGTTGACCAGATCACTGGCACCACCACAGACCCAACCAAACTTGCTAAAATTCACTGTCGGATGCCAGTCACAGCTTGAACAAAATGCAGCTCCACAGAGATGTTCACTGTCACTCACTAATGTCCCCTGGAGTAAAGAAGCAGTGTGTTTTAGAGGTTCCTCTGCTGCAGTATCCAGCGTGGAGGTGTGCTCACTCTGTGGGAATTATCCAGACTTCAGTCTTGTTGCAACACACTGAATTTCCCTCTTTTGTAAGAAATGCTTTCTTGGATCAG
Organism: Aleadryas rufinucha; assembly: GCA_013397815.1. NCBI lineage: Eukaryota > Metazoa > Chordata > Aves > Passeriformes > Aleadryas > Aleadryas rufinucha. The sequence continues at coordinate 12,603 of VZTH01002370.1, read as the reverse complement.
TTGGGGAATTTGGCAATAAATAATGGCTTTGAACATTATGCCTTTAAGGCTATTAAATATGGGGGAAATTACATATATTTAGTTTTTACTCTATGCAAGCCCTCTGAGAAGGGGCTACACATCGCATATTTACTGAATTATTTTGCAGGAATTCTCTCATCAGGAAACTGCAGGACAGCTGTAACTAGTAAGTTACCCAAGCCACGGGACAGTGGAGTTTGCTCCATGAGATGTGTCTTCTGGGGGCTTTAAAGGGAGTTTAGAGAGATTTGTGTATTAGGAAATTTGAGCCAGGACACTGAGATGAACCCTTCTGTTACACGACAGGCACGCTGAGCACTGGCGAGTTGCTGAAGCCCCCCAGTAATGACAGCATAGCATGTTCAGTATCACTAACAGAAACACGGGATTTATCAGTGGAAAAAACCCAATAACTCATCCTGTCTGCCACTTTAGAATGATATATCCTCAGATTTCTTCCTCTTCCACTGACTTGCAGCCACCTTCAAGGATGGGACAAGAGCAGCTGTTCAAACACCATGCAGCAACCCTAAACCATGCAAGGAAGTGGAAAGATTTATCATTACTCTCCATCTCCAAGGAATTCTAGGAAGACTGTGGAAACTACTTTTCATCCCCAAGTATACCGTGTCTCTTCTGACAAAGGTATGCCAAGGTATCTTTACTGTCCAAGTATACTTGACTTCTTTGCTTTGTGCCCTCCAAACAAAGGCCCCACCATTGCAAGTCTCATGGAGAAGCAATATTTAGTTTTCAGCTCAGTCTTGATAAATTGAGCAGAAGTGAGTGTTATGACTGAGAAAACCTCATATAATGGGAATACTGAAATCCACGTGCTCTGAATTTTATTTTTTCCTAATCTCTCTAAAAATGCAGAGAATGCAAAAGATTTTGTGTAGAAATCTGGGCAAAATTCCTTTTGTTTATGGCCATTTCTGACTCTCCTGTTAACACATTACTTGATCCCCTTCTCTGCAACCAATTTTTTTGTCTCCCAAAAGGAAGTGGAATAGGTCTTCCCATGTGATTATTTTCAGGAAAATAGTCCCAACTTGATGATACCATAGGAATATTTATCTAATCATGTTCTTTTAGCTGTGTTAAAGAACTATGTTGAGAAGTGCACTGCAAAGGAGATGTACATGAACCCACAGGTAACACATCTAGCCTTGTACTGGGAAGGATTGCAGTTAATTTAGTTAAAACTCAGACACTGGGCTGGACTGGCAGGACTTCTCTGCTTTGTTCAGGGTGCAGGAGTGGCTCCAGAGCCCTCAAAGCATGAAGAAAATCAGAAACAGGGTAGCTCTTTGCTGTATTTGCATGACCTAGACATGTACTAGTGATACCTCTTGCTCATGTTACACAGGTAAGGTTTTGATCCTTCAGCTGGGCTTTGGATCTCTTACACAGGTTCTCCAACACCGAAGCAGAGCAGCTGAAAGTGAAAAGCTATCTGAGGCTTCACATACCTCTAATTTTTGACAATGAAGCCTCCCTCTCTGCTTGACAGATCTAATATTGCTCCTGGCATGGATTTAAGCAGCTGTAATATCAAGGATTTACAAAAATTCAAGCAGTGGAGTATAGCCGAGGGCTTCAGCAAGCACAGTTTAAATGGTGTAATTAGGCATTTACTGAGATGTTTCTTGGTGCAAATTGTATGACCTGTTCTTCATGCTTGCTTACAGCCTTTGTGAGCAGAGGCAAAAGGTACCATCATAAGTCCTGTTGAAACATTCAACCTACTTTTAATGCCGGTGCAGTAAATCCATAAATTCCAGTATTTATTAGAAATGCCATTTTCAGACCTTTACATGGAAACAGGAGCTGTTTGTTGCGAACCAGGTCCATGGCACCTCACATATTTTTCAGCCTACAGAAATCCAGCCTGGAAGTGCAGAGGAACAGGCCTGTCCTGGCTGACTGCACATTGCTTGGCTGAAGACTTTTTCCTCCCTCAGCCTTCATCCCTCTTGTCTATCTGGACTGCAACCTCTCCCCAGGAGGACTCTCCCTCGCTCATACCAAGCAATCCCAATGCAGACCAAGGTCTGTGAGCATTTCTCTAACATACACATATAAAACATTTTCAGAGGAGTAACAGGACATTTGGAAGTGGGAATTACTTGCTTTTCCTTTTTGAGCTCCCTGCAATGGGAAATGCTTACCGATCTACCAGGAACCAACAGCTCGTGTTGTCCTTTTTACCCCTCTCACCCCGACCTTGATACAGCTAAAATATCAAGATACAATATTCCTACAATTGTTGAACCTTACTTCCTGAGAGACAAAAATCTGGGTTCTCTCCCTCTGAAAGTGTGACTCACAGCAGGAAAAAAACCCTCACAGAAGGTCTACTCTTCCAGAATAATTCCTCTTAATTCTTCTCATTCTTGAGCTCAGGAAATTATATCAGGAAATTATATAGTACAAACAAAGCATGTTTTAAAGGGGAAAGGGCAAACTTAGATTGAACAAATATCTTTCCTGTTAGGATGCTCACGATGAAAACCTGCAAATGTCTGTCAAGGGCCGCCCTTCAGCCAGGGCTGTGCTTTCTTTCCTGGCCTGAGTACTTTTCTTCTAAAAACCAGTTTACCTGCCATCTTACAATAGATGCTGACTGTGAAGAAAGAAGGAAATAGCTGCAGTACAAATGTAACTTTTAAAGCTATTGCTGGTAGATATTTGTGCAAAGAACAGGAGATATGATCAAATTTAATGTAAAGGAAACCACCTGTGGACCAGAAGCACTTCACTTCTGTCATTAGGGTACAAATAGCAAACTACTTTGGCTTCCAGCTACGATGTTTATAAATACCTGACAATTACATATATAAAAGTGGATGTTTATTCTAGCACATTGTCTTCATTTTCTTCAAGGCTGCTTTCAAGCAAACCTATGAGAAGCACTGTCAGCACCATGAGCCCAAAGGCTGAGCAGCCGTGCCTGGGCACTGCTGGTGGGTGTCCAGGCCCTGCCCCAGTCCTGGCCAGGATGCCAACATCACTCAGTTTGGAGTCCAGCCCCTCTGGAACAGCCACAGGGTGTTTATCGCTTGTGACTAACCCACTCCAATTTCCCCCTCTGTGCAATGTGTTCTGCTCTGTATCTGCAGAGTATGTAAGAATAACTCAGTCTCAGTTATTGTGGCACCTAAAGAAGCTAGAAAGGAAATCTAAGCTGTTTCAATTCTTTCTGTGCAATTTGTTCAGCTTCAGAAAGGGGGGAAACATGCAGCGGCAAGTCTGACTGTGAATGTTTTTAGGGAGGGTGAATCTGTGGGTGTAACTACATCATCCAGTGCACCCAGGTTCACAAAACAGGCCTGTGAGCCTGAGAAAAAAGGACATAGAAATAGAGAGAGAGAGGGAATAGAAAACAGAGGGGGAAGAGAGAAGGAAGGAAGGAAGGAAGGAAGGAAGACTGAAAAAAGAAAACAGAAAAGAGGAAAAAGAAATAAGAAAGAACAGAGGAAGGGAGGGAAATTCATACATCTTGTTTAAAAATTATAACTTTTATAATAGACTAATTTTCATTACTGAGTCAATATATGAAATTTACCATTTAAAATGTACTTAGGGAGCGTAACACAGCAAATACCATAATGATGGAAATATAATCACAACAATAAACTAAAATGGTTCAAGGCAGACCAGCTCTGCACACTAGCACCAAACACCTCTCCATCCTCAAATATCAAGAGACAATATCAAGCCAAATGAATATCTCAGAAATTTTTTTTCTCCTTAACTGTTCAAATCCATATCTGACCTCTGCTGGCCAGGTTTCTCCATGATCCATTTACAGAACACCACCTGTCAGCTTCCCAGGAATGGCTGAGGCTGGGAAGTGATGTTTTGCATATGGCTATTTTGATTCTTCTCTCAGCAGTTTTTAAGCAGCTGGGGAATCCGACCACTGTTTCTAACTGTTTCCAAAGCCTGGGCAGACAGCAGTGCTTTGGCAGATAGCATTCAGCAGGGTGAGGTGTGTGACAGCTCTCCCCACAGACACCCGGCGTGGCCTCGTTTCGCTCGCCTGCCTGGGAACTGCCCGGGTCAGGGTTCCCACGGGCCAACACACCTTTACTGCCACCCAGCCACTGGGACAGCTACGGCCCTGCTGACACAAAAATCCCACCCCATGCTCATAGAATATTTTGTGGTCAGACTGTTACTAACACAGATTTTCATGCTCGTGTTCTTGCTGTGCTTATATAAAACGTAATTGACTTTACTTGCTCGTTTTAAGCTTTTAGGAAGTGCAGACAGAATGTGACTTCAGGAAGTGCAGAGAGAGTGTGACTTCATGGGAACGTGCTGGACTGCCCCAAAGCGGGGTGAGTTGTCCTCTCCGACTGCAAACCTACATCTGAAATGCATGTGACAGGTAGGTGATTAGTTTAATACAACACTGAGAGGCATTCACAGACAGGGTGTGCTACAGGGACCTGGGAGAGCACAGACCACAGTGAGATACATATTGTAGAGGTACAACTCTCCACAAACATCCCAGCCTCGTGCTCAGCCCTCAGCAAGAGCCATGACCTCATGGGGAAGCATCCCCCTCCCGAGTGCTGTGGGGAACATCCCAGCTCTTCAAGAATAATAACCATTTAGTTTCATGTGACCATCTGACAGTGACAGATCCATGAACATTAATCACAGGTGGCCTATAAAATGTAGCTTCAGACACAAATTGCAGTGTTTGTCAGAATTACCAGCTCCTGTTTTAATGGCAGTTTGTGAGCTCTTGAGCTTTAATATAAAGTGTATTGTGCACAGGAACTGGCAGCTTTGCATGAACTTAAATGTACTTTCTTCTTTCATGCATTAATATGCTGGTTTTACACTATAGTCCTCAGCTAGCCACAAAGCTCTGTAGACTTTCAGATGCTTGTCCCCTGTTAATAAGCCCACAAGACTGATTTCTTGGTGTTAGGACATCAATGTGACCTCATATTTACATGGAAAAATCAGTGGCTGAAAGTATTGGTGCAAGTCAAATCCTGAAATCCTTTCCCAACCAGAAACCTCATCAAAATCAGTAGGGCCAAAGATGTAAGAATTACTCATGTAAAAGTTTCAGGGCTGTTCTTTCAATCTACATATCTAAAAAATACCTGTTAAAATGCATCAGATCAGTTTGCTTTGTGTCTTTTCTTGCCAACTTGAAAAATGCCTTGATGATTGCACAATCACAGTCCTTCAAAGAATAGCTCTGATTTGACTTAAAAAAAGCTTCATAATGCTGGCTTTGCCACACAGACTACGCTTGCCTTTGGGATGAATGAGATACGTTCTGCCTATCGAGCCGAAATCCATGCAGCAGTGCTCAGATTTTAATGAGCAGAAAATCTTTGTTGGAAAGACAGGTTAGACTTGATTTAATTTTTTTAAGAAGAGAAAATATTGTCAGTACCAGTGGGAAGGAGTCAACGTGTGTTCACTGGTTACAGCAGTTATAATCTCTTGTGTATGAAAAAGGATTAGAGCAGCATGGATTTTACTTTTTCTGGGGTGGAAAATTTAGTTACAGATTCATATTGGTGAACAAATGCCATGAGCTCTTCCCACCCCTATCAACATTAAGGGGAATTTTGTCATTCATTTTCTAAGGAACAACTTTTGGTTATTCTCTTTATTCCGTGCCTAAGAATGCCAACTGAGCAGCACAGGGATTGAACTTCACAACACACTCATGGGACATTATAACACACACAGTGCAGAAAACCTGATTTTAAAGATATGTCTTAGTATAGACACTGCTATAGGACCAGGGAATGAGCCTATTGTGTAGACAGCAGGCAGCCATGGAAATCAAGGACCGCAGACTGAATTTAAGTGAGTTCCTGATGTAAAGCAGGAGGGGATAATGGGATTCATGGATGTATGAACAAGGAAGTAGTGAGTAGGAGTGGGGAGCTGATCTTATCTCTCCCCACTGCTCTGGTAAGACTAATACTGGCAAAGTGCATAAAGTTCTGGTGCCTGTATTTTAAATTTTAAAAGCTGGAGACAGGTCAGAGAGAGGATGAGAGAAAAATGTCTCTCTCTATTGAAAGCCTGGAAGGGATCTCTCTGCTTACCTTATCAAAAAGATGGAGACATGACTTGATTAAAGCATACAAGTACCACCACAACAAGATAATGCCATATGCAAAAGATCTTCTTCATGTAGTGGAGAGAGCAGAGCAGGAATCAACGGCTGGAAGCTGAAGCCAAACAAATTCATACAAAGAAACCCAGGCATGCATTATTAATAGTAAGAGCAATTAATCCTGGGAACTACTCACCAAAAGTAGGGCTGGATTCTCTGTCTCTTGATGTTTTCAGATCAAGATTGGATGTCTTCCTAGTAGAGATGCCCCAGGCAAACCCTTATGAAAGGGAAGCAAGGTGAGACATAATAGTCCATGATACACCATCAGACTGGTTGAGTAGATGATCCTGTTCTTACTACTCACTGGCTCTATCTCTGCTAGTACATTAAAGTGTCAGGACCCAGGCCCAGACTCCAGAACACGATCACCTATGCTATTAAATTGTTAGGATAGTCCTTCACATGTTGTTGACCAAGGTCAACTAGCCCTTTCCCAGACACATTCAGCACAGTTTGGGAACAAGCATAGTCCAAGGTTACAGGAAATTTGGACATGGGCACCGTATTTTGGAGAGGAAAGGAATATAATAGTGGTACATGCTGACCAGACCACCCTTCAGTTGGCAAAATCCATTTTTGCCTGTATTACTTGCAAAGATTTGATTTGGCTACAGCAGCTCAAGGTTCGACACCAATCAAGAGAAATGTCTGTGAATCAAATATTCCAGAGCCGCCTCCGAGTAGGTGGAACGATGTTGACACACTCACAGCTTTGAAGAGCTCTGAAAGGGAAAAAAGAAGAATGTTTTGACATATTTTGAATATTCAGAAAGGCTAATTGTTTCCTGAAGTAACTGACATTCCATAGGAGTAGTGTATTCCTGCCCGTCATGTCCATACTAGACAGAGACGTTGAAGCAGTGCTTCCCACACAGCCCTGGCAATTAGGCAACATGGAGCCTGATAACTGGGATCTTTTAAATGTCAACACAGCTTCCTATTCCAGTGCTCACTCGGTGCTCATTAGCAGTATTGAGTTAATGTGTTTGTTGCTGCTGGTGATGATGTGCAGGGACACGAGTGCTACCCGTCGATGTCTGCTGTAATAGGAGAACAAGGAGTGCAAGTTCATTACAAGATTTAGTGTCTCATCTCAGGGATCCCACAAGGATGCTCTTCACTGTTTCTGAGTGCTAGAAGCATTTCTTGCCTCCTGAATATTAAACAGAAACTAACCCTCAGGCTTTTTATAGAAGAAAAAATCCCATATACTCTGGCTAAAGCTTTAGCAGGCTCTAAACAATTTCTACAGTGAAATTGCATCTACAATTCATTTTTTTCCAGCACTGTTGAACCTGGCAGCACAGTAAATATTGTATGGGCCATAAAGACAGTTGGGCAGTAGTTTCTGGGCTACCACTGTGCACATCAGAGGCCCCAAATGCATTAGTTTGTCTACTGGGTGACGTGGGACAAAGGACTGGAATTATAGCAAGCCCCTATGTAAAGACTTCCAGATTTCATCCCTGTTTATAAATCAACCTACACAGAACCCCCAAGAGAGAACAAAATAGTACTGCCACCTCTTTCTAGTGGAAGAACTGAAGGCAGAAAGGCCAGGTGCTTTTGGTCCGTGAGATGTACAAAGACAACTGGAAGGCAGGTGTCTACTGCAGGCCTTTGTGAAGAGATACCACGTGGCTTTATGTCCCTGGATAGCTGCAAAGCAGACCTCTTCCTCCATGCTGAGTACTGCAGAGCCAGGACTAACTTAACAGACAGTACAGAATGAGGGAGTTTAGCATTAGTTCCCATATCTCCCCGAAACAGCCTTGTGCTTGGTATGTACCATAAGACTCCTCTCCAAGAAAACAAAGAAATTCTGAGTCTCTCTGAGACTCTCTGAAAGAGCTCCACAGCTGCAGCAAGGGAATGCAAAAAGACCCTTTTCAGTTCTCTTCTGCAAGCCTGAAGATCCTGTGCTGACAACAAGGTCATCTATCTCAGATCAAGGTTTATTATTTTTGTGAAACTCAGATCACTCAACACCTGGAGGCAATTTCCTAAGCATCTGCACTTTTACAATGTGAAGCCAAGGTGGGATGAAAGGGCAAAACCCAGTCAGCTCTCAGAAAATCTGGCACTCCTGGGCTTTGCAAGCTTGCCTTAGCTGAGTAAAGTTGCCATTTGCAGGATATCCCTGAAAAGCTTCTGGATTAAGTGAAGCAACACTGTGGTTGTGATTTTCACTTCATTATACGGAACACACATTTTAGAAAATTTCATTCACATTTCATCCTGGCCTTAAAACATAATGTTGTCATAAAAGGTGGATATAACACTGACAAGCAGCACTCTGAAAAGATGATACAAATACGTGAGTGAGGTGTAGAGAGGCCCATGGTCATCACTCATCCCAAGCCATCTTGCCCTCCTGCAGTCACAGCTCAGGCACGGTTCAGGAGCTGAACCACTGCCAACAGGCATTTAGGGGCCACTCAGTTTTGGGGAGAAGGTTGCTTACCTGTGTGGCCATGAGGAATGACACAACTCTAGGCCATGGGGCAGAAAGCAGTCCTTGAACTACTTTTTTATTCACAGTGGTGCCATCTTAGAATTTATCTTGTCAGGACATGAGAGAAAAGGAGTAAATGAAGCTCTGTGAAGCAATTCAGACATCAAGACTTAACAGAAAAAAAGTAATTGTTAAATTTATTACACTAAGTTTAGGTGTCTGCATCTAAGTGTCAACACATGAGGTAGAGGAGAAGTTGTTTTCATCACCTGGGACATTCTTGGTGCCCTCTCTGGCTTCTGGACAACAGTGCAAACACCTTTGGGACTGTGCTGGGTCAATTGCCACAGCATCACATAAAAACCCTGTGCATCTGAGGACACTTGTCTGGCCAACTGAGCTGAGCCCACAGCCCCTCTTAATACAGAGCTGAAACCTACCCCAACCTTCTAAAGGATTAATTTTTGGATTTGTAGTAAATGTCATTAATTTAAAGACAGACAAATATAATCATATATTTGTCTTTTAATTGTCTTTTAATTAAGATAATTATAACGATTGGAATGTTACTCTTAGTTGTTTTATTCAAAGCATAGAAAGGTATCACAGATATCAAGGGCTACCAATGTGGATTTCCACACTTTGTATTACTCTTCAGTCTGCAATTCTAGGTACTGAAATTTTGCCTGTGTGAGATGGCATTGCATTATCAGAGAAGGTCATGGGTGGATCATGTCTGTGGATGAAGCACTGGTCTCTAGTGCTTTTTAATATTTTTATAGAGCATAGAAAGTAAATGTGGGGATAATTTCCCAGGACATATCTACGCTGCTACTGCCCCCTCTACAACAGTGACAGTGAGTTTCTCAGCCTGAGGCTCTGCAGTGTGAGAACTTCCAACAGGAGAAACAAAGGGACAATTGTAAGAAGAGAGTGGTTTGGCAAATAGATGAGTAAGAGTCTTTATTGGGCATATTCAGAGTTGCCAAACTGAGCCTGAACACATGACCTGGCATCTGTCAGGACACGTCCATGTCCGTGTCCAGTCTCATGATGGACATGTTGTCAGGCAGGCCAAGCCTGACTCAGAGATCTCCACTCTGCTGTTGATGGTGTGCTGTATCATAGAGTCACAGAGCATCCCAAGTTGGAAGGGACCCATATGTGGGTCATAGAATGTCTTGAGGTGACGAGAGATCCTGGGAACATCCCCCACCTCATCACTGTCATCCCATTTTTTGGGTCTTGTCTTCTTACCTCTGTAACACTCTCAGCATGTGCTGCTAAACTGGGTCCAGTTTTGAACCACGTGTCCTTGGAAACTGTAGTAACTCTGTCGCAACCTCACATTCAGAAACTTGGGACACTAAATAACTCCATGCACCTTGGATTAGGCAGTGTTTCACCACTCACAGCAGCAAGCTTTAACAAAGTGTTTTAAATGAACAGAACTTTATTAGCGGGAAGGGAGGGCAGGAAACAGAAGGAAGCAATAGTCTGGGAAATCTGAATTGACACCCAGCTAGCCCCAGCCTTGCCCCGCAGCAGAGTTATAAAGGAATTAGCCTGGACTCATCTTTCTGCTTGCAGCTGTAACAGTGCCAAAGGGGCAGCACTGCTCTCCTACCTGGTCCCCTTCACCTTGAAACATGCCTGTGCTCAGGGTGTCTCCGTGGGGTGACTGCTCAGGCCATTCCCAGGGCTCTGAGTATCCCATGGACAACATTCCTAGCCCTGCTGCTGGTGTCCCCATGGAGTCATCAGGCTAGGCAGGTGTTCCCAGGTGCCCCAGACTGGTGCCCAGAAGTCTCCATGCCACAGGTTTTGCCAGGGGGTGCTTTGGCTCCTGCAGTACCAGCTCTTGCTTATGTCCATGAACCTGCTCCCCTCTGTGGTCATCACTTGCTTAGGCCACCTCTGGGCCACCCACCCACAGCTCCCTTGAGAACTGGGGACGCCTATTCTCCAGGCTCCTCAATGGGGCTGGTGAACTCCACACCTTTTAAGACACCCAGCATCATGTTTACAAGCCATCTGGGTGCAGCAGTTGTCTCCTACCATGTGCTTTCATTGTACCAACACCAAAAAATGTCAAGTTTCTAGCTATTACTATTGCAAGTGACAATGGTGGTTTCGGTGATACAATAATACATGGTCCATGAGGGGATTGTAACTCCACCTGATGGCCAGAGGTGATGGGAGAGCAAAGAGGATGGTGGGCTGAAGAAAGTAATGTGGGTAGTGAATTGGTGGAGCACAGGACACTTGGAGCATGTGGATGATATCCCTCAGCCCCCTGATGCCCAAGAGGAGGGATGTTTGCTCAGGTACAGGAGAAAGAAGGACACAAAAGGCGGGTAAGGAAAGAAAACACAGAACAACAAGGAGGGGAAAGAGTGAGCAGAGCACATGATATGAAATAGGTCAAAAGAGCAGGATGAAGCAGAGAAAGAGCCCATCTGAGACGTGGTGCAGCCACTTCCTACTCACGATGTTTCATTTCCCCTGAGGATACCCCAGTGCTTTTCCTTCTTCCCCTACAAGCCTTCACTGCTGGCACACTCTGTGACCATGGAGCTGCAGGCCAGGACACCTGCTGCCTGGACAGCCACAATGGCACCAGTGCTAGTGACATCCAAAAGAGCTTGGAAATACTTGCTTCCACCCTCAGCATGTTTAGCACTGATATTAGCCTTGAAGGTCCTTTTATCAAGAACAACATTAATTTGGTTCAGGCTTGCCAAGTGCTATTATAACCCATATTTGTGTTTCTCCAAAGCCTTCCTACGGGGTCCCAGGATCTATTCTCCCTCTTATTACACGTCACAGAAACTCCCTTCGAGTTGTCTCCCCTCCCTGCACACACAGAGAAGTGCGGGGTTAGCTGAGCTCTTCACAGCACTCGGGTTTTTGAAAACGGGCCGTGGGCATTGCATCTTTGGGTGCGTTCCCTCCTGTGCGCGCCGTGGGTGGCAGGTGTGAGTGACATGGGACCGAGTTCAGGCTGCTCTGATTCCCTGGGAGCTGCAGCTGGATCATGGGCAGTGCTGCTGGCTCAGCCCGAGCGGAGACACGGTGCTGGTGGGTTTGATAAGGGCGTGAGAGAGATGCTGGCATCAAGCCGGCAGCGGGACCCTCTGAACACCCCTCTCTCTCCCAGTGCCCCCGAGCCGGGCTGCCTCGCTCCCGAGGAGCTGATTCATGGACATACACTAATCAAGGGAAACGTGAAATATTTGACATTCCTCGCACCCTCTCACAGCAAAAAAAAAAAAAACCACGTAATCAAGGGAAATGTGAAATATTTGACATTCCCCGCTCCCTGTCACAGCAAGAAGTGCCGTGGGTTTCACGCCCTGCGGGCACCTCGCTCCCGAATGTCCGCGTTCCTCCAGCACGGAAACGACCCGTGGTGTTTCACTGGAGAAGGGAAATACCTGAGCCGTGCCAAGGACGGTGTGGGATGAGGAGGAGAAGAGCAAACAGCCCTCAGCACCCGGGGCTGGGCGAGGCCATCCTTGCACCGGGGACGTGCTGGCGGCCCCAGGGGCGTCAGGATGTCGCCACAGTGCCGAGTTTCTCGCATCCAACAGTGAAGAGCTGTGAGATTGAAATGGAGACTTTCCATGTGGAAGAGGTCTGACTCATG
>VZTH01002366.1:0-102235 GCA_013397815.1 Aleadryas rufinucha | reverse complement strand
GTGGAAGCATGCAGCGATGGCCACAGGAGCAGCGGCAGGCGAGTGGCAGCACCGTGGAGGTGCAGCGGGCGCACGTGCAGCGGCGAGCGCCAGCGCAGCGGAAGCGTGCAGCAGCAGCGCCGAGGGCGCGGCAAGCGCCGCGCTGCCGAGCTCAGGGTCGAGCAAAGCCGCCTATTTATTTACAGAGAAGGCGAGCCATAGTGGAGCCCACTGAGCCAGGACGCGCTGCCGCCACAAGGTCAAGCCAATTCGCCCAGTTGTTGCAGAGAAGGCGAACCTTGGCAGAACCGAGCCACGCCGAGCTGAGAAGCCGCGTCGCGTCCCTGCCCCTCCCCCACACGCTCCCCGGAGAGGCGCGGCTGCCACCCTGTGCGGCGATGGAACCGCCCCAGCGTGGCCGCCTGACACACGCCACTCCCATAGGGCAGCTAGGGGGTGCGGGGTCCCCTTCACACTCCCGTATGTGCTGCAGGAGGCACCGGCGGGAGGGAGATCCCCAGTTGACCCCCAACTGTCCTATCCCTCCCCTTGTCTCCCCTTGCCTGCTTTCCTGATGCGGGATAAATCTGGAGTTGGAACCCGCGACTCGCGCAGGGTTGCTACCGTCTCTTTGCCACCTCCCGATATATCTCGCCCCCGTTTCGAGACGAGAAGTCGATGCTCATCCCGAACCCTTCCCTAACCCTTCCCCCACCATCCACACGCGGCGCCCCGGGCCCCTCCCCCACCGCGTCGCTGGGTGTAGCCCCGTCGGGCCCCTATCATTCCAACTTGCGAAAACATGTGTTGTTTTAGTTGCCTTTTATAATGTGAGGGAAAATTGGCAAATTTAAGTATTGTTTAATCATTTTTGCTTCTCTTATTTCTGGATTTAGATGGCAATAATTCATAAAGTCTTTTTATAAAGGGATTTAATTTAATTATTTGATATTACTTATGTGTATTCCCCTGATTATATTAATAAAGTTTTGCTTGTGAATATTTTAGGAGACCCTCTCAGTCAAGGCTTGAAGCTCTGGCCAAGCCCTAGCCCTGACTGACTGGCAATAATACCATCAAACCCAGATGTTTCTGCCCTAAAAATATAATCAAGTCACTTTGACTTGCTGATTTGGTTTCAGAAAAGCTGGACTCATTTTTAAGAGGAACTTGGAAGCCTTGTCCGGAAAGGGCTCTCAAGTTTCTCAATACAAGATGGGATTCCTTGCCCGCAGACTCTGGTAAATAGTGAAATATTGAAGCAATGGAATATACTACCTTGCTCATTCTTGCTTGATAAATGCTTATTGTTTTATTAGAAATTGGAAAATGCTTATGCTATGATTTTTAGAACAAAAAGGGGGAGTAGAGATGGGATATACCCTCCACAAAAAGCCTTACATGTTTTTAATTTTTGAAAATGTATTCCAAGTGACCTAACCCCTGTCCAATGATGCCAAACACCACCACAGACTCTGACTTGCTGTCCTGTTACCAGAGCTTCCACTGGATAAATCCTGCACCTTTGGCATCTCCCCAAATCTTACTCTTTTGTTACAGCTGTGTTCCCTGATACCTCTATTTAATTACAACCCTTTTAACAATTTTATTTTGAGCCCTAACAGAAGCATCCACCAGAGCCACATTCTACCATGAAACCCAGCGCTTGTCACACTGCTGTTCTCCTGAATGCTGCTGATACCAATGACTGTAATTGTATTGCTGCCTGCCAGCGACAGCCAAAGCATCCACACCGGCATCCAGAGGAGGATGAGAAGATTTAATCAAAGACTTACTTGGACATTGGGAACTCAGGGGGTGGCTTACTTCTTTGTTGGGGATTGTCTGTGGGTTTTTGTTTATTCTGTTATCTTTTGTTTATTTGGTTGTTTCTGGACATTTAATTCTGGGGTCCCTAGGGGAAGCTTTTAATCTAATAGAAGAGGGGGAGTTGTAGGATCCATGACAGAGTCCCCCAAAGGGACAGACCCCCAGTTCTGCTCCCCTGGACCGAAGAATGCCCCCTCTCTCCCCTGAGTTCTGGGGCCCTGCCTATGTCCCACCCCCCTGCCCAGAATTCTCTGCTGGAGCCCGGGAAAAGTTCAAACCTTCCCGAGCTCAGCCCTCTTTCGCCTCAGCCCCTTGGAAGGAATAAAGCTCGCCTGGAACCTACACAGAGTCCTCTCCGTTCTTACCGCCGGGCATGTTGGGTCAGCCTGGCCAGTGTCAGGGACACCGGCCAGGACCCCGACAGAGTGCTGTTCTGCAAAACAACTCATTTTTTAATCAACACTTGGATACTCCTGTGCCAGTGTCCCTGCCCCAGCTTCACCATTTCTCAAAGAAGTCCTAGAGCCTTTCTCTGCCTTGTCTGTCTGCTCCTGATTTACACTCTAGAACACTCAGCTCAATACATGTACCAGACATTTTCCTTTTTTGAATACTACTCGATAAAATCTAATTCTTTCTGGTCAGCCTAAAAGACTACTAAATATTGGTTTTCCCCCCCTGAAAATTTTCCTTGTTTGTTTTCTGTGTGACACCCAAATCAGCTTCATCACATGATCAAAGTCTTTTGTCTATGACCTCTTGTTGCTGGGGAAGCTGGTTAGGATGCTGCTCTGTATCCAGGGTGCCATCTCTTTGTACACATGGGCTGCCACGTGAGCTGGTGATCATCCCCCCTTTGAATTTCTGTCCCCTCTTAATATGTAAGGCAGAGAAGGCAAATGATACTCAGGACTGAAAAGTGGACTGCAACTTGCAGCAGCTGCACATTATAGAGATCCTGATAGAAAATAGAAATGATAGAAAAACACCATCATCTCTTCATTGCTACAATACAACAATAGAGAGCAATTCAGTTTGGGGTAGATGAACAGACTGTGAATAGCACTGTTACAGCAGTATGATGCACATGGCTCCTGCCTCAGCTACATTATGAAAACACTATCATGCTTATGAAGGCCCTGTGAGGTCTTAGCTAATTTTATCAGTGTAAAGAAAGAAATAAAAACTGATATCAAGAGATATATTCCAGGGTTATTGTCCCCAGAAAAATTTATTAGAGGAAGAAGGTTATTTTTCAGTGTATTCATCAGGCATTATGAATCTGAAGACAAAACCAACCAGCCTAACTTGGTCCGGAACACAATATCTGGATTTCAGAGAATTTGAAACTAAGTTCTAAAACACAGGGAAATTCTGAATTCTGGGCAAGTTTCTTTTCAGTTCTTAGATGTGGGGTTTTCACAGTAGGAGTCAGAAATTACCAGTCCCATTATTTATGTCTACAGTTCACTCTGGGCTAGGATGGGTGCTTTTAGACTACGCTTGCTTCCTTCAGTTTCATATTCTGGGGATTTTCCTGAATTACCACCAGCATGTGTATTCATAGGTGACTCCCATAAAGTCACTGCTTACTTTTAAATTACTTACTGTGCTCAAGATTGCAATTGGAACCTCGTACTCCTTCCATTCCTGTCTTAGAAGCCATTAAGAAGGTCTTTCACTCAGCCCCATACACTAGCTCCTGTGTTATGAGTCTTATGTTTCCTTACCTCTTACATACTTAATTTCAAATTCAAAAGGCCCCTTTAATACATAGTTTGTATTCCATAACATTACATGACCTTTCTTTTCATCTTTTATTTTCCAGCTGGAGAGCATTTTCTATAGGCTTGTTTTGCAATTTTGTTTTCAGTTTGCACATAACAAGCTGTCATGACACATCTGCTCTTCATAGTTCTCAGCAAGTGTTTTAATGGAAATAAACATGATATCCTACAAGAGAAAGTCCTAGGAAAATGAGACAATTAAGGACAGATGTGACCTGGATGAAAAACTTCTTGTGAGGGAATTCCTCTTGCAGCCTTAGGTCTCCCTTAACAGTCTTTGGACCACTGCCTTCAATTGGACCCCTGTTTTTTTCTCTCTGTTGTCTCAGCTCTAAACCTAGGGGTGAATTGGGCATTACTGAAGGACCTCCAGCTCTATCTAAGATGAACAGCTGGGCAGTGGAAAACTCTTTTCATTGCCCAAATCTTGCCTCTGCAGGCCCTTTCCTGCCCCACCACAACTGGATGCTTTGGCTTTGCATCCCTGTTAACCCCGATGGTAAATCTACCCCAAGGAGTGATCAGACTTCTCAGGGAAGCCCACCTTTGGGGCACAATCCTTCTCCTGGAAACCCCTTTGTGGTACTTCTTAAACAGATTCATAGGCTTTGCTATTTTCCTAACTCTAAAAGTTCAAGCATGGCTGCAAAGGGGAGGCCTGGGGAAATGATTTCTTTTTGTTTGTTTTGGCTGCAGCTGGGTCTGTCTGGTGTTAGTTTTGTGATATAGTTGATGTGGAGTTGCAAAGAAGCTGCTAAAGGTAAGTCTGGGCATAAAAAATAATTTTCCCCTTTTCATTTTGTCGGTGGGAAGAGAGATCTTGAGTAATGGATTCAGTCACTTTCAGGGTTACAGCTAATACAAGATGTGAGACCAGCATGTCCCATGGAAGAGGGGAGCACGGTGAGGCCCAGGATGCAGGACCATTACTGCAGGACATGCTGCTCAGCACAGCAGCATGTGAGACCGAGGTTCCCAAACCAACAGACTGCCTGCTACTCTCACCATTGCTCACTCTCCAGTCTGTCAGTTGGAGAGATCACTTGTTACTGGGTCATTTTGGAGACCTCAAGCAGAGCTGACCTCTGCTTGGGCTGCACAGCAACTTCATAAGCCTTCACCTGATAAAACACCCCAGAGCCTCAGCCAGAAGTAGTTATAGCTATGGATGGAAAGAAGATGGATGGAAAATGTGATTTCCATCTCCTGGAAAGGTCATGTTTGAGGAAAAAAGATCATCTGAGAAAGTACACAAGGCCAAAAAAAACCTATGTCATGGATAAAGAACTAGGAAAATTAAATCTGTTTGCAAATTAGAGCCTTTCACCTTGCTGAGAGAGGTATTTGCCTGTGTGCTTTTGCTTTTCTTGGCAACATCTTTTCAGACTAGCTACAGGGATCTACCTGTCTCACATCTCTATTTTCCTGGAGGAAAACAGGGTTTGCTTTTTCCCTTGAGAAAACTCCCCCTTTCGCTTTTGCAGGGAGGACAGTTCCTGTGGATGAATTGCTGCTGCAGGGGCCGTTCTGTCTCTGCCCTTAGTGGGGACTGCCCTGGTGCACAGCTGTCCCTGGCCGTGCCACTGCTGTTCTGCATCTGCTGCCCAGCCCTGGCTTCCTCACTGCAGGGAGAAGATTGTGGAGGGGAAAATGAGGAGAAGAGGGGAATGAGGAGAAGGAGAAATATGAAAGCATGCCCGCCTAAGTTTTAACCTGGTACAGAAGGTGACCACAGGGGTAGAAACTTGTCTTGGATCCAGCTATACAGACCTAGGCAAAGATTATTACGGACTTTGATGGTGAGACTCCCAAATTAATAGACAGAGTGCCTCTTGAACTGTACTCTCCCTCTCTCCACAGCTTTCAGCAGCTGGTGACGTCAGCCTTGACCCCTTTCATTTGAAATTGTTTACAAGGAGAAACGATATTTGGACAGTATTTATACTTCTTGTAGACGACCTCAGCAACTGGCAATAGTGGCCATAAGATGTGACCAATGAACCCATAAATAAATGCTCCTTTGGAAAAATGTTAAAATCTCTGGGTTGTGGTACTTTAGAGGCAACCTTATCGAATACAAAAAACATTAAAGGTGACTTAAAGAGCAGTTCTGGAACATCTGAGCTTGTAGTTATTTGTCACATAAACTGTGAATAGGGCCAAATGAACTGAAAGTCCTTCTGTTTCCTTTTCTTTTATATACAGCTTTTTCCACTGGAAGAATACACTTCAGGCTCTTAATCACTTCTCCAATATTCCAGAGTGTCAGCTTTATTTAGCAAAGTGATACATATTTCAGCAACGAGACTTTGTGGACATATTTACATTTTATTTTTCTGTTTAGCTAGGTGGGTTTTTTAATCCCAAGGGTTCCTTGATGGATGAAGATATTTTTATTTGGAGACTAGTACTGATTGTTTGGGTAGAAACCAGCTAGCACTGCTGGAAGGCATTTTTAAACATCTCTTTTTAAAGAAGTTTTTTTGTTGTTTGTTAGCAACTCTTATGCATTGTACTGATTACGCTATGCACTGAATCCTATAGACAAAGACCACACTGCTATGTAACCAAAGAACTGCATAATAACACGTACACGCAAGGGATTGATTACAGCTTCAGAGGAAGTGATTGTTTTGACATTTCCTAGGTTCTCACTTCCTCTGTGTGCAATCTTGAATAAAATTCCTGTTAACAGAGCTAAGAAATTAATACAATTTCTTAAATTTTTCTTTTCTGATCAATTAAAAGGAAGAATAAACTGTACTGTATGCAATAATCTCCTCTTCCCAATGCATATTGCCATCAGAGATACACTCGTGTTTTTCAACCCTGAAAGCAGAGTCCTCCACCACTTCGTCTATAAGACTAAGTGTGTCACTGGGTATCCTGGCCTCAGGGTGAACTCTGCCTTTCCCTTCCTTCTGTGCACATCCTTGAGAGATGACAAGCTGAGCTTCCTTCATGTCTTTAACTGTGGCAACCAGCACTGTAGACTGGATCTCTGTGTAAAAATATTACAATCTCAGATGAAATCTTCCCCTTTTTTCTGCCTGACTGATGTGGCAGGGCCAGCTGTGTTTGCCACACATCAGAAATTTTCCTTTTGCTGTCCCAGACCAGCAGCAGACTAGCACATGGAGAAAATATGGGAATTGGAGCCGCTCCTCTGCCACACCAAAAACTCCCCAGACTCACATGCTCTCCTCCCTGGTCTCCACATGCACCAGTGACTTGCTGGGACATACACAGTCCTCCATCCTGCTCACAAGCCAGATGGGACTGCCACACTCTCTCAACAGAAATCCCACCAAACAACCCCTGCTTCCACCAGTGTCCCGGGAATCTATTGCATCTCCCCACATCACAGACCCTTTGCCCCATTCAGAAAACACTGCCTATAGATGTGACCACAGGCTGCTGATTTAAACAATTCAGTTTCTTACAAAGAAACGCATTAATAATTCTACCTCAGGACACAATGAGCAGGAACAAAAAAAAATGTGCAAGCTTAGTACTCCTATTTGGTTTGTTATTCCTCACTCCCCTGGGGGCAGCACAGTTGTGGACACACTGCTGTGTTTTCATCACCTGTACTGTATGAAGCTGCTGCCTCCCAAGCTCTACCTTTATCTCACTTTACTTCAGACTTTCCAAACTGAACTGATAAATGTTTCAGTTTGATCCTTAGTCTTAGCAAGTAGCCTATGCAACTCTGCTTGGCCCTTGGAATTAACATTCCCCCAGTCGATTGCTTGACCATTGTTTAACTTTTTGACGTTATACCCAAAGATGCCTTATCTCCTGGCCATTGTTCCACTTCCTCCTTGACAGTACTTGCAGTTCCCTTTAGTTCAAGTCACTCTTGGCAGGCACAATTACATCCCAAAAGTGAAATGAGGCATACGATCCAACCCACCTTAAGCAAACTGGTTTAAGTTCCATATTCAATCAGCAAAGAGAGCAAGATGCCTTTGGAGGCCTACTGGAGGGTATCTTATTGAGGCATATCTGAAGGACTGTGTAGTTCACCAAATCATATGTGGACTGATAGGGAAGTGGCAAACACCTCTATTTAGCTGCCTACTTCACTTCTGCAGAGGGACACAGAAAGGTGCAGAGAAGGATGTGCTACTTACCCCTTACACCCATGCCAGTGCTTAGTTTCATGAACACCATGATAAGGCAATTTTTTTACACCTCTGTGTAAAGAGATGTTCATCTCTTCTTTTAATCTGAGCCACCATGAAGCCAGACAGGTAGGAGTCCTGCAGCCAACTGGAAAACACACAAAAATGATCTTAGTTTTATGCTAGTAACTAGGACACTCTTCAGGCTGATATGGACAACATTACACCTTGACAGAAAAGCAGCTAAACATTTTAACCTTAGGTTTCTTTCCTAGATGTTGAAACCATAGGAAAGATCATTATACAAAAAGTGGACTGCCACCACTTCCCATGGGGAGGTTTGTTATACTGCTGACCACCCCTCGTCTGGTGCAGGCTTCCTCTGGGATCTTAGGAAGGCTTTGTGTGCCCATCCACATTTACATCTGGATCACAGCAGGGCATATGCAGGAAGATTGACTTCATTTCACAGCACATGGGGACAGGCACAGTGAAGTACCAAAGGAAAGAGGCAGACACCTGACAATGGGCTGCCTACAAGGATAGGCAGTCCAGTGGAGTAGGCAGGCTGGATTACTGTCTAGACCCTGGCTGGGCTGCATGTCACCATGAGTACAAAATTCAGACAGACAGGGTCACCCCAGTGTAATCCATAAAATATTGGACTTATCTTCATTGTCCTATGCGCTTGGCAAAAAAAGGGAAGTTATTATTTCAAACTGTGGGAATTGACTGCTATAGCCAATGCTGAATCTTTTCAGCTGGGTTTTTGAGGGGCAGAAAAAAGATTTTCATAAGATGGTGTGTTTCTAGTTATATTTCTGAGGCTGTCAGCCTGTGGTTTCCAGGCAGCTGTTGCTGCTGCTGCTTTTCCTTTGGCAGTATTTTTTAACCCAGCTATTTAAAATGTGTATGTGCACTTCTTTTGTGCAGGGCACTAACATTTCTCTGATGAGTGTAAGTATGAGGCAAGAAACAGCGATTTCTAGTGATTTCTAGTGATTTTCTTATATCTCTGCTAAACTTCTCTGGAATTGCATGGGAGCAAGGAAAGACTCATCTCTAGCCGAAGGCCCTCTCCCTTCTGAACTCAAAGCCTGTCATAAACAATACAAGCATTAAGGTTTTTGTAATGAAAAGTTGAGTGAATGCTTCATAACTGAGAGTATAAGGCAGTGTGTATGTATATATTACCACATACACTCAGAGGTTGTCAACACTCCCTGTGAAGCTTCAGATTTATAAACTTTACCAACTAAGTGAATTCAACAAAAGTTTATCAGGAAAGAAATGAGTTACTGGTTAGTCAGTAATATTTTGAGAGATAAATAGACTCCAAGAAAAGTCAGAGATCACAGCAATAGTGCAAGCAGAACTAAAAATAAACCATTAGGTCACAAACACAAAATTGCTGAGAGTCAATAGCCTGAGGTAGGCAGCAGGATGCAGAACACCAACCACTGTACATGAAACACACTAATAGCAGCAGAGAAGCTGTCCAATAAAATAGACCAGTGACTCAGGGTCCAGGAGATTTAATCTGACACCATTCCAGGGATATCAGCATATGACTTCAAACACCGCATTAAGAGATAGAAAGTTTAATAGCTGCATTCTGGTTTAGTACAATGCTGGTGATAATATTCCTGAATTTAGAACTCATAAACTATCTGTCGCCTCCAGCAGCAATATCTCAGTATTTTACTGAGATCAAATCCTTTACTGAAGTGTGTCAAATAGGTCAGAGGCAGATGACAGTACATGAGAAGGGGCACCGCCTCCATAAAAGCAATTATGAGAAACAGAACATATAAGGCCAGAAAATATATATGGGAGCACAGATATTCATAACTCTAAAAGACATTTTCAAGCCTCCCACATCTCTGGTCATATATTCCATCCAATAGTTTCAGAAATTAAAGTGAAAACCAGACTAGCAAACATAGATAGATGAGGAAAGCTGAATAAAGCTACCAAGCATACAGGAGAAAATAGAATGCCACTGATTTGGATCTACTACCTTCATTCAGTGAAATGGTCGGGCAGTAAAGAGGGGCTCCCTGGCCAGCTCCTTGAAACTGGCTCCTTTGACCAGGGCATTTTCCTAGTAGAGTAAGCAATCTCATTTAACTTCCAGATCTTTTTTACCTTCAGGTGATGGTGCTATGCAGCAGCAAACAAGCAATTCAAGTAACACTACTCCTTTATCTCAGACACCAAACCTTTATCTAAAAAAAGTTTGAGACTATTAACCTTTGGAGCCTGAGGTCCAGCTAGAAATTAATTTTGCTTTACTGCCCATCTTTGTATGAAAACTACTTAGGAGTTGATATTTACTGCAGTAATGGCCTTTGAAGTTCAGTCCTTAAAGGCATTAATTTATGTAAAATGGTTATTCTGAAAATATGAGAACAATGGACCTTACTTATTCATTATGTATTTTCTGTCTAATAACTATGGAATAAACCTCACCCAGCTGTGTTTGACTGAGATCAAATCTAATGAAAGACTGATAATAAATACTGAATTGCTAGAGAAGAATCTGAGCTGAAGGTCTTCTTGCATGAATAAACTGAAATCAAGACTACACTTTACACTATGCTTGTAGAATTTGGAAGTAGAAAGTGAGAGATGTGTGAAGATTAATCTCTTATAATTCAACAATCTTCTATATTTTTAAACAAGGCTCTACAAAACAAGGTCACAAAGGACACTCCTCATTGTTCATTAAAGCTGCTATTTCCTTGTATATGGTACTGCAGGGTGGAGTACAACTATTTTCTGCAAATCAGCCGAGAAAGCTATCAGAATACAATAAAATTCAAATGTGTATTCTTATCAGATCCTTCCCTAAGAGCTAAATATTTGCATTTTGACTGCATTATGTCAGATAATTTAATTCCAAGGAAAAAATTTTACTACTCAGTATTCACTATGGATTTTGTCTCCAAGTAGTCTGCTATTCTGCCATTTTTATGCTGTATTCCATATTGAAATGCTGGGATATGCTACCAGTGTTTTGTTACACCATAAACTACATGTGAAATGATTCTAGATTTAGGGCTGTATTATAGACCACAGCAGCAATAGGTGGGACTAGGTTTAGGTCAGAGGAAAACAGGAGGTTTCTTGGGGTAACAACCTTCCTTCTTTTGCTCCTGCAGCCAGAAGAGTGACCGCTCTGGAAACCCTCCCTAGCACTCTCCAGCCTGCTGCTCCTGAGGGACAGGCAGAAGCAGTGTCCACTTACACCAGATAATTGGTTTCCTTTTCCTCCCTGGACATATCCCAAACCCAGACTACTGGAAATATGTAGACATTTTCTAGCTATTTTCAGATCTGTTACTTTGCTGTAACTTCTCTAGATGAGCTCGCTTGACCTCTGTTGGTTTTCTCAGCTCTTGCTCCACTAACTGCCCTCTAAGCTGGTCACCTCAGATACGAGAAGAGAGCAAAATTCATTCAAAGCTGCTGAGAAAATTTAGGATAGCCTTGGCTAGACTGACCCCAGGTGATATGGTCTGTAAATGCAGTCCGGACATTTTCTAACCCAACAGTCACATGAATTCTGTAAACAGGAGTGCACAGAAAATTCTGAATGTGGTTATTTAAACTTAAGCCTATTATACATATATAAACGGAATTAATTCAACTATCATGCACTTAATTACAGAGGTGCTTCAACATATATTTCCCACTTTGACATGCCATGCATGCTGGCAGCTCAGAAAAAGTTAGTGAGTTATGACCATACTCATTAAGGTGTGTGGGCCAGGGCAGGTGCCCTCAGGGAGGCATGGAGGGATATATGACTGACTTGAAAGAACGCATTGAAAATAATTATATAGATTCATGAAACTTCCAAGAAACCAATTTAATCCTCTTCTATATTATATTTATGACAAGTTTAGTGATAGAAATATTTGAGACATTATTCAGTCCCTTTGTCTAAATTTTTAGCTACGGTTTAATACTTAGTAACTTGTCCTGTTTCCTTCTACATCTTCTTGCATCTTAAGCAATGAAGTTGCTACCACTTCCCTTAGAGAAATATTCCATAACTTTCAATTTCTCACTTGTCAGGAAATTTTCTCACACCATTTTGCATGCTTCCTGTACTAATTTTTTCCCGTTCTGCTAGCAGTATCCTCATCTACTAATTCTAGCAAGAGCAGCAACGAGTATTGTCGTTACTACTCTTGTACTATTCCAGTAGCTATGGGATGCCCCCATGCACTGGTGTAAGCTAACAAAGATTCCTGCCCCAAAGCAGTAAAACTCATGAACTAATGTTCTGGCAATCTCACGAGAATTTATCACACATGGAACATTTCCTCTGGTTTTCAGTGACACGTAGATGCAGCCAGTATTTGTATTTTGAAGTGCAGAAGAGGTGTATCCTTTGGGTTTAAGCCATTGGTGGATTTGGGCTTCAATAACCCGGAAAGCTGTTGGGTGAGCTTTCCTGGATATGTCCTGTTTATCTGCAAGGCAAAGGCAGCCAGTCTTGTTTTATTCCTCCTTACAAAGTTCAGGTACTTTTTCTTCAGCTTGAGATGGAGTTTTCAGTTTTGGGTCTAGAATGAAGACCAGCTTTCCCATCTGACTAGAACTGCTGAGTCTAGAACTTTGTGTAAAGTGTGGAAACTTAACTGAGAAAATCAGTTTACCAAGACACAACATGACTGTAAATTGTAAGGCAAACAGTTGCAGCCAAACTTTGGTGAATGCAGCAACATCCATGAAAGGCAAGGTATTTCAAATGGTCACCATCAGGAATTCAGAGCTAAAACACAATACTCTGGTTTAGCTCTGAATTTTTAAAAATGAAAATTCTTAGTTTTCTTTAAAGAAAATGGTATAGAAAACTTGTCACATGGAATTGGAACATTCTCATTTGCTAAAGACCTTTGGTTGTATCTTCCTTTTTCCTCACTGTAATGTTATGATTTATAATGCTATGTACTGCTTTTAAAGTGTTCTTTAAATTTCAAAACAAAAATCTAAATTAGGGGTTTTAGTCTGTTTTGTATAATTATGGACATGTCTCAATCCAAGATTTTTCTCTCGGTGTAACAGCACTTCCCTACAGGAGAATACTCTGTTGGAAAAATTTTCAACTATCATTCTTTAATATGTAAGCCATTCTCCTTTATGGAATTAACATTTCAAGATCAACAAGAGTAGAGCATTTTGTTGTTTTCCTGAAGCAGAAATTTTGCTTAAATTGCCCATTGCTCAGGTGTATGATTCAGTGCCTAGAACTACAGGTCATTTTTTACGTAATTTGCACAGTTCGTCAATAACTTGGGTGTGAACAATTAAAGAAATCCATTAACTCCCTGTAAGTGCTGGAGTCATTAATCCTTATGGGCGTGTACCCTTCAAATATATGGGATGAAAAATCATGATTCCTTGAGTAATATTTTTTAGATAGCTTTCTTTTGAGCATACTTTCCATTATGTAATTTAATCTTAAAAATTTATACAATGTGATGTGGTTCAGAACTCAGAAAATAAATTCTTAAACAAAAATTTGAAGGGTGCTGCTTTATCTGCCATTCTTAATTGTTCAAAGCAAAACAATGGAACAGCGTGGGACAGAATCCAGAAGCTGATCACAGGAATTTAGTGCCCAGTTGCTCTATATGGAGATCCTCACCATGGCTTGCCTAAGAATCTTTACTATATTTTTAAATTAAACATTTACAAGGTTAGGTTTGGGGAAATTGCATATTGAGTTCATACTGATAGTCTAACATCTTTTTTTTTTTTTGGTCCACATACACATGGTGTTCTGAAAGAGGGCTGTGGAATTACCCCAAAGGGTAGCTACTTATCTAACCTGCATCTAGAGGAGTGGCAGAGGCAATTGTTGAAGTGGAACCATTAAGGCTCAACAAAGGGAAATGGTTGTCAGAACGATGTGATACCATCCTAACGTCAAACAGTGCCAGTCATGGGAAAAAATCTTGTCAGTTCAGTCTGACTTTGATCACTGCATTTCTACAGAGGGCCTGCCCCAGCCCTGCATGCAGAGTACAAGCCTGACTAGACTCCTTCAAAGAGATCCTTACGTGGGATCTGGCTTCCAGTGCTACGTTAAAATCACCTTCTGAATTACCTTACCCTAAGAGCATTCATTTGAAATAGCATGATTGCAAGAAAAGTCGCTTCAGGAATACTGGCTTGCCTGTAGTTTCCTAGGGGCAGATTTTTAAGATGAAACTGTAAAACAGTAAAAGGTTATTGAGCAGTAAAAGACTATGGAAATCTACACTGTCAAAAATAAACCAGTTTCAAAATAACTTACCAATTCTTTTACTCAAAGACATAATAGATATGAGTCCTTTTCTAGATCTTTTTCTCTGGGCAGCACATGCTTTGTAAACTTTCAGCTGGACTAGATTAATGTGAATGGAAATGAAGGACAAATCCTTGTCTCTGATTCAACAGGATCATCACATATATTTAATTCCAAACACCTGATTCCCTCTAATTCAAACCTTAACCCATAAAGGATCAATAGTTCATTCATGACTGTTGCTAGTAATACTGCAAAACAGACCGTTTTCATGTCATTTAAGTAACATATATCTCTGAGATATACCAGAGACTTTAAGTGAAGATTTTGGATTCTTTTATGCCCTTCTACCTCATGAAAGTAAAATGTGAGCATATGGTGCATGGTGACACTGAGCATCCACGTGAAATGGCACTGCAATATCAAATAGACACCAGCATGTTTGCAGCCAAAAATTACAATGAAAAGAGAGAATGTTCAAATTTCAAAATAATGTGGAAAATCCAAATCAATAACTGTAACATAAGAAAAAGGAGGGTAGATACACTGAAATCCAGGGAAAGGCAGAGCCACAAGCAAGAAGGTAAGAGGAAATAATTAAATTGTGTATGTGTGTTTTTTTCCAGGATATGTTAGAAAGTAAACTGTGGGTACTGGAGAAAATGTTGAGCCAGGTATTAACTGAACAAGTCAGAAAGAAATTTGGAACATTCATGGGAAATGAAATTTATTAATGACGTAAAAAGAAAACTGTAAACACATCCAAGAAATCAGTAAGAGAGATCAGAAATCTCATAAAGAAATATGGGAGAGATAACACTTCAGGGTAGGAGAAGGTGATGTGGTGTAAAGATGATCTGAGAAGAGGACACTAATAGAAAACACAAAGAAGTCACACTATCCCAAAACCATGAAGGCTCTAAAGCACTGACTCCAAGTCCTCTTTAGATACATGACACAGAGCAAGACAGAATTGCTGGCACACAACACCCACAAAGCTGAGGAAAACTTCAGCCCAGTGCAGAAATCTGTCTTTGAGGCTAAATTTCTCCTTAGTTCTGTATCCAGAAAAAGACAAGATTGCTCCAGTTCCAGTCTTTAACTTCTATGTGGATGTCCAGAACAATAGCAGAAGTGGTGGCTGACTCAGACAAATTCTCAGTTGAATGTGGTATTCTAATTTTAAACATTCTGTTACTCATTCTGTGATCACATCATGAGATCACACATGAAATCTTGTTTATCACAATTTTATTACACTGTGAATTTTGGATCTGTGGCTTCATAGTGCGAAATTCATTCATCCATATTAGGATGCCTGAAATGCTCTATACATGGTCACACAGACTCCTTTTTGACCAGGGAGAGAAATTAGCATTTCTAAAGAATCATTCATTTTATCTAATTCAGACATCTCTAGAAAAGACAAAACATATCCCACGTGTGTCAGCGATGCTCCATTAGCTGCGAACAGGGCTGTAGGTGAGTGCCTCAGAGGGAGATCTGCGATGCAGGTGTCTCGCACTTTGAACAGAAGTAGCTTAGATCTTAGAACAGTGCCAGCACTACCTGAATTAATTGAATTTTATGAAAAACAACAATTCATTACAAGAAAATTAAATGTGAATTGCCTGTAAGTAACCTGGGGGCCAATCAGATTTTATTCCAGTTGGAAGGGGAGCACAATTTAATTGAATTTGTTGACCTCCAGAGAGCTGAAAAGGCTAAGTCTATCTGTTAAGGATTGTTTATCAAGTTGGTACCAAGTATGAAAATATTTTTCTTCAGATATGATCATTGTTTTTCACAGAGATCAGAAACTATTCAAATTGGAAAAAGGAGGTAAGACTGCTAGGACAGAAATCCTGGCCCAAGCAGTACCACGCAGACAACAAGAGTATGCAGCCAAAGCCAGGCAGGTGGTGAGAGGTCTCCCTTAGCCAGAAACTACCCAGAGTCCATCATAAGTATCATGACCATTTCCAGTGTAATGTTCAGTTTGCATTAATCTGTGTCTTCCTGAAACAGTTATTTCACTCCCTTGGATGCCTTCCCTCCACCTGCCAGTCATCACAGGCCAGAATAGGAGATTTGCATGACTGACCCTGATCCTGTCCAGAGTAGAGTAACTACCAGAGAGTGCCCACAGTTACTGTTTCTGCAGCTACTGCTGTATTTGCCAAAATTAATAAAACTGCTAATCTGGGTGTCCAACAAAAGGTACATCACAGTTTGGTGCAACGGTACATCATACTGCAAGTTTCAGATCCCTGCAGGAGGTAGTGGTACCTAACAACAAGACAATTTCTAACCCATATACCATGAACTGTGTGATGAGTTTCATCAAGAAAAAAAAAAAGGGTTTAGAAGCATGCTTCAAAGAAATTTGGGGAGCAGCAGCAAAATATTTCGTATGATCACATCTGTGAAGAGCAAGGTCCATGTATTAATCCTCTCCACCCTCTTTCCACTCTCTTATTAAAAGGAAAAAAAAAAAAGGAAGCAAAGAAGAAGAGAGAGAAGGAGAAAAAAGACCTAATGCCAGAAAGTCTTTTTGAAGTATTTCTTCTCTTGATTAAGAGTTCTCAGTTTGGCAAGACCTAAATCAAGATACATCAAAGAGGGTTCAAAAGAAAGAGCAGCTGAATGAAAATGTATGAGATGACAGAAAGAATAAACAATAATAACTGTGCATATGTTTAAGTCATCTGAATGTGATTGCAGCAATGTGTTAAATGTCTGGAAATACACATTAAAATAGCATCATAATTCCCTAAGGGAAAAAAATCTGCTTCAATCTTAAATTAATCTTGTTTAGACTAAACTGCATCCATTCTTCCCTTTGTGTTATGACTTCAGGAGCTTTCCCATCCTCTCTGTTTGGTTATGTGTAATGGGAAAACCACTACTGTTCTTGCTCAGATTTTCTGCAATGTCAGTGGGTTTCTAGAGGTAAATATACTGGCAACATAGCCAAAACAAGAACCTCTCCACCAGTTATAATTGATATGGAGTGGATGAAGAAGCAAGGGCTTATACATGCCTTCTTTTTTGTTGGCATTCGTTTTCCTCCAGTTGAAAAGTGGGGGTTTTTTTCTGATAAAAGTTTGGAGAAGGTGATTAAACATTTAAGGGAAATTATCCACAATTCACTGCATGAGGCTTGAGAGTTGAAGAGAAGACCAGCATAAACAGATGTAAAAGGGAAATATGGGACAAAACTCAGGAAGATAATAAGCAGCAGAAAGCACTTTGAGATTAATAACATGGTGGCATCAGTTTTGGTTTCCATTTTCAAATTCTTCACATTCTGGTACCTATGGAAATAATCTAACAATGAGACATTGCTAACAAAGTTACCACATATTTTAACTCAGGGTATCTCAGCTTTAAAATAACCCTGTATTCTATGTTCCATTTCCTTTCTGTCAGCTGAAAAACCTTGAAAATTAATTTTAAAAGAGTACTACACTTATAAAACTATTCTTAATGGATGTTATTAAAAGAGAGCTGGCTCTCTTTAGTACTGTGACTTTGACTACCTGTATTTGCATTGAGGCATTGTAAACACATTTGAACAGCACCCCCACAGCTGTATTTTGACAAGGTGACAGAACAATGGCTTTCTCTCTGTCAAATTTTTTTAAGCATTCAGACTTCAGGAAACCCTGCAGTAAATGGTTAGCAGGTAGTGAAGAAGTTGAGATTAGTTTTTGGCTCTGGTATTATCTGACAGGCTATCACTATCAGTCGCTAATGCCTTTCATGAAATGGACAAAATGTCCAGGACATCATTCATGTGGCTCTTCTAAAATGACGTGAGGTTTTCTGTTTTGGTTTGGTTTTGTTTTATCTCTGAGCGTGACAAAATGTGGCAGACAGGAGGGCACCACAGAATACTTCTTAATCATTTCACATATGTTGAACACAAGGTGTTTAAAGATAAGGCTGTGGGAATCAATGCATATAGAGATGCTTTTGTCTTACCCCATGCCAGAAAGTGTAGCACACTTACTAATGCTGCAACTCTGCACAGGCAGCCAAGTGCAACTTATTTGATCCTGTATTTACTTTGCTACAGTTTATAAGGAAACACACTTAATATATTGGAAAACATGAGGTGAGAATTTTGAAATGAGTGCCAGTTTTGCTTTCTGAACTCAAACAAGCAACAGGGAGTTCTAAGTAAGTGTGGAATATAGCACCATCTGTACTGGTGTATGATGCTTCACAATGTACCAAGCTGAAATATACCCTCCTTGTTTATTCTCAAGCAATGAGAAGTTCATGAAGCAATGGATGGTATTCTATAGGCTGGGTGAAATTAGAATGTATCTCATGTTCTCTCTCCTCTTACTCTCATGGACTTCTAAACTAGCAATTTTTATAAAATAAAAGTGGGATCAGGCATCTGTTGTCTCCAGTTATAGATCATCTCTTTTTGCTTACCCTGTACTGCTAGATGACCTTTAGTCATCTCCAGTCCAAGGCAAAAACATCAGTGGCCTGAGATCAGCTGAAGAAGTAAGGAGTCCTAATTAAGTAACACCTAATCCCTCCTCTCATCTTTCTGCACACCCAGAAGAAACAAACTTAATCATGTTACAGGATAATGGGATCTGCTTTTAATTGTTGTCTATTGTTAGTATAGATTAGGGTGCCTACTATAATGTGAAGGTGCTCCTGTTGAGTAGCCCTGTAGATAGCTCAGCACATATCTCAGCAAACCAGGAATGCAGCCAAATGAAGAAGCATCTTCCCAGAGCAGGCAAATAACCTAATGGCCAAATAACTGCAACTCAGTTAGAGCAGCAAAAACTCCTATCTGTGTCTGCCCAGCCCTAATCTCTGATTGGAACACATTGGCACTTATTTTTTTCTTAGTCTGCTACTCATCTTTGCAAATTCTGCAAAGCCCTGATTCTACTTGCCACGTTCACAGGTGTGCTCTTCTGCAGCCGATCTCAGCTTTACAAAACTCCTTTTCCAGCTTATCCTCCATTCTGCCTTTCCTTTCTCCCTGCCAAGCAATGAAGCCAGAAACTCACAGTGAAGCCCAAAACCACTTGGATCAGTGTTCAGATAATTTTTGCCCTTCCTGATACTGCCAACAATAGGGATGTATCTCTCTCTGCCTGGTCTGACAGAAGTTTATGTGAGAGATTATAGCTGGAAAAAACCAGTCTCTTGAGTAAAAACTCATCACAACATTTAGGAAAATAGGCTCCTACTGCCTTGAAATGGCAAGAGCCTAGTGTTTACCAATTATCTGTTTGTCCAAAACACATTTGACTTATGGCTGCATTCTCTTCACCTCAGTTACATCCTCCCTTGCCCTTCTCATTTCCTTCTCCCCCCCTAGTGCCACCTCTTGTCCTCAGTGTCTTCAGGAGCTCCTTCTCACTAATTTATCATCCTTCCTAACCAAACCTCAGCCTCTCTCATACAGATGAAACCAAACCTAAAAAATCTGCCCTACCCCATTGCAGCACAGACATCCTATTGTCCTTTTGAGGTCACTCTGGTGTTATGCCCCTTTCTTGCTCTGCCTGCCAACTCTGTCCACACAAGGGGCATGGCTGCAGAGGAACACTCCTCTGAGGCAGGACAGTCATGTACCCAGTTAAGCTGCTGTAAGGACAGCAGCACAACCAACCTATTGTAGCTGTGCTGGGAATTTCACCAGCTCCCACAAACCCTTATCTGGTAAGACCTGCAGGGCACGGACTGTCTACTGTTTGTCCTCTCCACAGAGTAGGCCTCAGGCATTGTAGGATCAAAAGTAATTGGTATGGGTAATTCCTTTAGATGCATCAGTACAGGGCATAAAAAACACCTTTCTAGGTTTCTGAAAGTCTAAAGGGAGACAATTATTTAACAAAAGCCCTTCCCCTCTGGCTCAGCCTGTAAATACAATAATTTCCATATTATTCTGCTAAAGAAAAAGACTTCTACTCTTACATTTGTGAGTAATTTTCTTCCTTCTATGGGACTACTCACATTCATAAAGCTAAAAATAGGTGAAGGTCTCTTCAGCATTAGTATGACTTCTGATACATACACATTTAAAGACTCCACTAATATTCTCAGCACTGCAGGAAAATGTTAGGTCCTACATGTTTATGTTAAATATTTGTTTTTAATGGCTGAGTTTTGATGAATAAATTAAAATACTAGGAGATAAATGGATACATACTTTTTTTCTTTAAAACTGGGAATGTATTTTAGAAACATTCCCATACCATTATATTAGTCCCAAAATGTATCCTGCAGGATGTCAAAGGTGAACAATATTACTAAATATAAAGAAATCATGAAGAAGGTTAGGTGTGTAGAGCTGAGAATAGCTTTGGAAGGAAAATGAACTTTTCAAGCTTGTATTCTGTTAGAAATATTTTTTTTTTTAAAGAAATTGTGATTCTTAGTGCCAGGAGACCAACATTATGTGTAAAGAGGAATCCAACAAGTACAGTGCTTGCAGCTGTGAATACTAATGCTGGATGAATGACCGTACACATAGCTGTAGGTCTCACTGGACTCATCACGTTGTTCCCTATTTGTAACAGTAAATCAAATTCTTTGTCCAAAAAGAGTCACCACTTACTGCTAAATGGAGTCATATGATTGTTTCTTAGCCACATGGTATTGACTTCTGTTCACTAAATGGCTGACCTACATTCAGGAGACATGCCTGAGAAAATCACTGCACTTCAAATTCCACAATGAAAATCAACGAGAAAGCTTTTTAAGAACAGAATTTTAGAGAGAAAGCTTATTCATGAAAGAAATGTAAGACACTTGAGATATTTTTGTCCAAGTTTTACATCAACACTGCCATATATTTCATTCAGTTGTTGTAGACCTCAACATTTTAAGCTGTTGCTGTCTTCTCCCTGTCTACAGAAATAGAGGGAGGGAATTGCCAGTTATTCAATATTTTACATTCAATTTTTTCTTATTATATAACTCACCAGCCTTCTTTCTCTGGGACTTCATAGCTTCTTTTCCTCCCCTTTCTAACAAATGACCCATGGCATAAGTACTTCTCTTTCCAAGGATTTGCTCCATGACATCATATTTACATACCTCAAGACCATCTTCACATCACCAGGTCTGCACAGGAGTGTAGTGGTCTTGGACTTGAAACGTTTTTAAAACAATTCCAGATAAAAAGCAATTTTGTAACTGAAACATGCTTTCCTTTGTGCAATATGGTTCTCTGTAGGGTTGACCACAAGCAGACCAAAATACTATTCAGCAATACATTACTGCAAGCATGCTTCACCTGACACAGATTTTCATCTTTAATACTCCTTAGGATCTACAAATAAATATTTTCATACTCCTTTTTTAGTTCCCTGAATTTGTTAGCTCCCCAGAAACACAAGTCTTCCAAGTATCCATTCAGCCTCCCTTCTCAGCAGTGGCCTTAGTGGCTCAGTCAGAATCTCTTCCTGCTAACTTTGCAGATAATATTTTCTTAGGTTTTACTTTATCATTCCAGGAATAGAAAAATTGTAAGTAGGATGCACAGCTTCAAGACAGACCAAAAATCATCATTTTTTCTGCAAGATTAACCATTAAGAGGAAAATAATCTATAACTTCTCACTTTTTGAGAGCTCCCAGCTGTAACAAATCTGATGAGCTCATTAGATTAATATTGGAAACATTATTTTGCTTTAAAATATTTGTGAATATATGAGGATGATAGAAGTGATCATTTAATGTTTTCTGAACAAAGAAGGTTTAAGAAGTTGCAATACCAGTGCAAAACTGAAGTTTATACCCTGGAATATCAGTTACAATGCAATTAAAAGCATGTATTCATTATAGAGAGAAAACCAGGAGCCAGGAAACGTCAGGATGGAAACTTGTCAAACACATGTAACTAGGTAAATATGCCTTTGGATAGCATGATAAATTGAAAGTGGAATGTCTATGTTTAGTAAACACAGCATTCAGCTAGAATTTGAAAATTTCATTCTCAAAATGTTGGTTTAAAAAGCACCAAAAAATAACAATCAGAGCGCTAATCCAAGTATGGGAAACAATTTGGGTACTCTGAGACCAATAGTCTTCTCCTTAACTACAAAAGGTCTCTGAAATTGGAGAAAAAAAAACCAAATCAAACAAAACAAATGAAAACATGCTTGTAGGGTAGCCTACAGAAGGAGGAAAATAGGGACTCATGGATGACACACAATATAATGGTGCTAAATCTGGAAATCCTTTAGGTGTTTGCCAATGGCCAATGGACAGAGAGACTTGTAGAAAAGACCAGACTGAGGCACCAGACCTGTTTTGCTACCTTTCTGCAGAATACTGCAAACCAGAAGTTTTTTCTGGCGCCCTCAGATTTAAATCTCCATGCCATGATATATGATATATGTTTACTGAAATAATTACTAAAATACAAACCAGAGCAGCTTAGAAATTCAGCAGAGCTACAGCAGCTGGGAACATGCAACACTCTTTTATAAACCCATCATTTGATATTTGCCATTGTACACAATGGTTTCCCTCTGCCTTCTATTGTTGTAGTGCTCCCTGTATTAACTCCCACTTTTTCTGATTCATACTTTATTTCCTGGAAGAGAATTTTTTTCTTTCTGAACATCTTTTTCAGTCCAAGTACTTTCTGCGTCTTCTCTCCATCTCTGGCATTATAAAGGTGTCCCCTTGAAAGCCTCCATTTACTTCAATAATCTACTCCTTCTTCCACTGAGGTGTTTCTACTCCTCTTGAAATAGCCTCCAAAGTGATGTGCTGTGAAATGAAACATTCCCAATGAGATTTCAAAGCCATTGTAAATCTGTCCAAATATAATGCCTTTTTCTGGTGTTTTGAGTTTGGGGTTTTTTATTATTGAGGTCTGCGTTCAAACTTGGAAAAGTAAACAGAAAAAAAAGAAAAGTTTAAAAACCACCTCCACCTCTTAGTTGCTTGTAAAAATAGTTTGTTTCCAAGAAGCAGATAACTGTGACTCTGCACATTGTTCCTCCTTTATTTACTAATCCAAGGCTCTGTCCCAGTTATGTCAACAATTTAAGATAGGCAAACTAGATTGAACTGAAATTCAAATTCACTTTTGTATATATTTGTATATTTATTTCTATGTATTACAGGTATAATGAGAAGGAACTTCAACAAGGGTAGTAAATTAAGCTGTTTGTATCTTGTTTCTGATAGTTTAGAGAGTACTACGGGTGGGATTTTAAATGCCGTGTATACTGAACTTTCAAGACTCTCCTAAATTTCCATTCACAGTTCCACATTATGAAGGACTCTGTCCCTTTCAAAAGCTTCCTTCTCCTAGGGTATTTCCTAGTTTGCATGATTAGCTTCACAGAAATCCTGTAAAAAATATAAAATCTGGGCGTTTCAGAAGGGTAAATGAATTTCAGAGAACTAAGAGGAGGGTGTTTCAGCCTGACATCTTGTGGATCATTTATACTGAAAGGCGTAAATTTATAAGAAATTACAAGTGATTCATCTTCTTATGTATGCTAATTTGCATTAACTTTAGGAGAAATATTAAAATCACTTCTTTATACCTACACAATAGGTATTTGCTGTATATTTTACACTTGGATACAGTAGCAAGTGAATCTGCAGAAGAATATGTCAGGTTGAATGGGGATTTCTGCAACCTGGTCCAGTGGAAGGTGTCCCTGCCCACAGCAGGGGCTTAGAACTAGATGATCTTTTAGGTCCCTTCCAACCCAAACCATTCTGTGATTCTATGATATCTATTACATGTATACACAGAAACTGCTAAATGTATTGTGTATTTTATGCAAAACAGCTTCATACAGATTACAGAACACGCTGTTCTTGTCCTAATCTCAAAACCAAAATTTTTCTTGATGTTTCATTTTCTTGAAATTCTATAAGCAGAAAACCCAGCAAAGAACGTGACAACGGAAAATGAAAGTCAGTTTGGTTTTCATTGTAAGATAGTTCCTGTCATAAAAAACTGTGTTAACCACCTTAAGCACTACTGAACTTTTTAAATAATCTATAATGTAGACCATATGCTGAAAAAAGTCTATACACATATAAGAAATTGACTTCTTAATTGTATATCATCCTAATTCACCCATTTTCTGATAATTAGCAGCTGTTATCTGACAGACACCATTTCCTACACATGCTTTTGCTCAGGGTTAGTATGAGAAAAGTTTGCTGAAGGCAGGACTATTTTTGGCCCAGCAACACTTATGTTGCTATGTGCTCTCAGATTACTGGGCAGATAGGCACACAATGAAGTCAAACAGCTGATCTGTAAAACTGAGAACACTGTGTGGTTTCCTCCACTGGTGCTTGTTTGTGTATAAATATGCACAAACTATGGGTAAGGAAAGGTTATTTTTCTCTAGATAGGCTTGTCAGAGAAAAGACCCACATCCTGCATCCTGTCAAAACCCTCTGTTAAAATGCAGTCGGAACCCCTCAGCAAGTTCTGTGAAATCACTCCATAAAGCTGTGCCCGTAACAGTTTGTACCTTCTGTTACACTGAGTAATTTAAAGTTGATCTTAGTTAAGATAGAAGGACTGTGTGTCAGTGCTTTGATCGTTGCCGTCACAGCAAAGCTGGTGAGGGCTGCAAATAGAGTATCACTTTCAGTTCAGGTCAGACTGGGGATTCTTCCAAGGTCTTTGGTAAAAACTAGACACTACCTTCTGTGTAAGACTGGACTCAGCACCTTTCACCTGCCCTCTCTTTCTCTTGAGCCATTGGACTGGTCACCTGCTGAAATAAAAGCCAAGCTGTCTCTGCAGGTTAGTTAGGATAAGCACCTAAACTTGAGCCCACATATTTTATTAATGAATGTAGCACCCCCTAAGGCAGTGAAACACACCAATGAGCCTGATGGGCTCTTGCAAGGAGGCTGTGGTACTTAGGTGAGTTGGCCTATACCATCAATATGGAGAACTGCAGCTGTTACCACAGTAGGCAGTGTAAGAACTTCGATAAACAGCACACACAGAAAAGACAAAATGACCTGTATTAGATATTGAGATAGGTTAGTTTTCTCAACCATATGCCTGCCTTATGACGAATTTGCTGGTTTAGTTATGCACCACTAATGCAGATAAAAGTTCTACGTCCTGCCTCAGTTACAGCTACAGTTACAGAAATAAATATTTGTGTCGTTACCTAACAGAGTACGGAAGCAGGTGCCTCTGGTCTCCATGCTGCACTCCCCAGAGACACTTCTGCAGAGAAGGCAGGAAAACCAGGCATGTTGGGAACATAGTCTGCAGTGCTCTTGCATAAGAAACAGAGCTGGTGGAGGCAATCAACTCTGGCTTTCCCTGTTTGCCCTTTCTTGTTCTGCTGGGATATTTGGCACAGTACAGGGCAGAAATAAGATGGTTTTGCATTCCACTGGAGTAAAGGCAGCTTTTTGTAGTGTGCAAGTGAAGTTGTATGAAGACATGTCAGAAGGGGATCTGAGGTACACAAGATTCTAAACCAAGCAAGGCCTGTCCCACTGCATGTGAGAGAGTGACCCATTAGTGTCCACCTTTCTCCTGTAGAAACCTTCCCAGTAGGAGCCTGCTGGGCACTAACAAACACTGGCATTGAACAACAGCTTTGTTTCTGAGTGTTTGGCTCCCCATCCACCATGCTGTAGCCTCATGTGACAAAAGAGATGGGGACACAAGGATGGGGAAGCACAGAAATCCACTCCACTCCTCTAGTAATGGCAGATTCTTCAGTCTGTGACACACATTGTGTCCTTTACAAAACCCTATCAGAGGAATGAAAACAGCTATGACCCAACTTTCTCCATAACTCCTTTAGGATACGTAGTTTGACCAGGTATGTATTCCTCCTCTTGATTAGACCACCCTATTAAGTAACTGTTCTAATTTGCTTTGAGTTCTGTGATGGAATTTAAGAACTGTTTTTCAAAGTTCTTAATCCAAAATTGATATGTGATGACAAACCTTGGTCCTACTGCAATACAGTGTTTCACTGTTTCTTCCTGCAGATTAATGAGGCTAAATAAAATCAGGGAAAGACCACAAGTTTCAGGTTCTTTCTTCCAGTGAATCTAATCATATGACATATGACTTAATTCAGTGAAGCCCTTCATGTTATAACTGGATTCACCCTAGCGGGAGAGTCCTCCAAAGAGTCCCCATCTGAAGATAATTGGGTGTCACTGAGAGAAGAAGGTACTAGTCTTCATTTCAGAGGCATGTTCCTTGGGTTTTGGTGGTGTCGAGTTATATTAGTCCTCTGAGCAGGACATATCTTGTATACCAGTTAAGATAAGTTTGGAAATGCTATAACTTTATTGAGGGTGTGAAAGGGAAAATCCCAGCTCTGAAATTCTTCATTGTTCAAACATATCTCTTGGGCATATTGAAAAAAAAAAAATCTTAGTTCAGACTTGAAACAGGAGGGGAAACCCCTAAAAAGACAGAAAAGGAGAACCTGATATTTACTTAGGACTCTGCAACTGGACTAATTCTCAGGAAAATGCTATTCAAGAAGAGAATAGCATTATGGAGAACCATAGGGTTCAACACCAGTTGCAGAAGATTACCAAGGACAGTTGTGTGGTCTACACTTGTCTGCAAGTCCCTAACTTCACGCATCTTTTGGAAATTTGCTGATCAACCCTTGAAGTTTCCTTTTTTCTTTTCCTCTCCCTGTCCTTTCTAGACTTTTAAATCCTTTCCAGTGCTGTTTGTAGAAGCCAATAACTGAAGACAACAATTCCACTCTATGAAAGCCACCTTTCCTTTCTGCAATGTTAAAAAAGGCCAGTGGAAGAAAGCAATTATTAGGGACCTTCTCCTGCAGTAAGAAAATGTCAGTCAGTAGAGAAAATGAAAATATTACAGAGTGAAAAGCAGATCAGCAAAAGCAGATGTGCCTAAGGAAGAAAAATACTACTTTGATCTAAAATACTTTTTAATGTCAGTCACACCCAGTGTGATGGAAGAGTTTAGTCTCTCATCATCATTTTGTTATGGTTCTGTTAAAAGTATGCAAATACAAGTCTATTCAAGTACACGCTAAACAAAGATCACACCTACATTAAAAAATTAACAATCCTAAAGGAAAAGAGATATATACATTTCATTTTAATGATTACACTTTGTATGCACTTTTTGATTGGTTGGTGTAGGGGAAATTAGTGATGGGCTAGAAAAATTTCCCTGGTAACGTGAACCTCAGAAGCATTGGAAATGTAGGAAGAATTTTGATAATATGTATGAAATTCTGGATGACTTTGGGGAATTACATAGTAAAAAAGGAGAGATACTTAGCGGTAGAATCTGTGGTTTTGGTGTACAGCAGTCACCAGCTAGCCAAATACCAGCACTCTCTTTTGACCATAATGAGGCAAATGAAGCTGCAAAAACCATTAGGCAAAAAGGATATTAGTTGGAACAGCAGTGAGGAAAATCAACCCACCTGGCTTTGAGAAGAGTTAGATTGTATAAAATGGATTACATGATATGATTGCCTGCAATAGCAGGGGCTTGTGTTTCAAGAAACCTGGATCTGTTTGTGGAAATCAAAGTTAAAACAAGATTGAGAAGACAAGTGCTACTTAACTTATTGAAAACATACCTTGCAGCAAGATGTGAATTATTATTTTTGCAGTAGCCTGAAAGCTATTATTTATTCATCTTTTTTATGAAATCAAGAAGCAAGGACTCAGAGTCCTTTGTCTGTACACAGCAGCTTTGCTTCATTTTCTGTAATCACTAAGAATCTTTACTGACACTGATTTAGAAGGTTTAGGAACAGGGAGGGGAAAAAAAAACCATACTTTCTTGCTTTGTTGATAACTGGATAAAGCAAAAAAAAAGCATATTTGTGTGACAGGGTGGTAAAAGGATGAGCGACAGGCCTGAAATTATTCAGAAGCAGAGGGCATTGGCAAGGCAAATGCCGCTCATTTATCGCAAAGCTGTGCACTTCTGAGCAGGATCTGGTGATAAGTCCGTGCTATCACAGCAGGTCTGTGTGTTATCTGCTGCAGAAGGCTGCACCGCTCTCCAGCGTAAGTGCTGCCTGGCAATAGAAGATCAAGTCTTGTGACAAATACTCGAAAAGGATATACCAATTACCTTAATGGAAAGAAAACTGTTTCCATACATGATTTAGCTTTCCTGCTATTTGTATACAGGGCCTGGGGAGTGTGAAATGAGTCATGGGTAGCTTCTTTTTGAGAAGACTGTTGAATAAGTTATTAGACAGGCAGCTACTCTCAGGCCAGTGTATTGGCCTGAGGGAATAGGTAAAACCAAAAAGAAAGAATGAAGGGATGAAGAGAGAGAGAGAGAGAGCAGTTGTTCACTCAATACTGTCCTGCTTCCAGGCAAATAGACTTTCTAGTGTCTTAAATTTCTTCCTTTAGTAACAGACTTAGGGCTGTACTGAACTTTAAAGGCCTTCATTAGTTGCTAAGTTATGCTGAGACCAACCACAGTGCAGCTATTCAATAGAGATATTTCATTATTTTGTTGCTAGACTGCTTAACATCTCAGTTCCAGAAACAAAAAGCCCCAAAGACCAAGCACAAATTAGAGCTGTTAATCTTTAGGACAGCTGATCTTTCTAAATATTCTGGGACGGACATCTTTTTTCCTGATACTAGTAGAGATTGGTTCTGAAAAAGTCCCTCTAGTATCAGTAAGAACTATTTGATTGTTTCCTTTAAATAAGCATTTCTTTTTCATAACTGTATCAAGCTCAGCCACATGGAATTAGCTGGAATTTGTTCATTCTTGAGGATTTGCCTTTCCTAGCAAAGATATTCTTGCCCAGGATTACCAACTAGCCAGCTATGCAGGCCATTCAGAAGCATGCAAGAGTCCGTGTAGGGAAAGGGGAGGTTTTGGTACACTGAAGTGCCTGTGGGTAGTTGGGAGGTTACATCCATTTAAAATGAAAATGTCTGCAGCAAAAGAAGATCTTTTCTTCAGTAGCTTTGTTCAAACTACCAAACAAAATTATTTATTTTAAATTAAATGGTATGACTCATACTTGTACCATATCAAAATTGGTTTGATTTGAATGCAGTCTGTCTCCCAGTCCATGTATGCCTATTCCAGGAAAAGCAACAGCAAACATAAGGGACATGATTATTTCTCTGTTCCACCATTTTCTGTCAGTCATCAACAAGAAAATAAAATTGTAACACAGCATAAATAAGGTAATATCAAAATATGGTGACTGAAAGTGGACTACATGGTGCTTTCAACATGGGGGAAGATTCTGCTTCAGTTGTACTTGCAGTTGTCTGATAATAGCTACCTCACAGAGAAAACACATAGATTTCTCTGGCCCTTTCTCCCTCCAAAGCTCTTCCCTCCAGTATCTGTTTTACTGAAGTCTCGTCACATTATAAATGCCACCTCAGAGCTCTTTTTAATTACTGCAGTAGATCATCTTAAGTTACACTTTTTAAAAATTTTTGTTTTCAAGCTTATTTGT
This sequence comes from Aleadryas rufinucha, assembly GCA_013397815.1. Classification (NCBI taxonomy): domain Eukaryota; kingdom Metazoa; phylum Chordata; class Aves; order Passeriformes; genus Aleadryas; species Aleadryas rufinucha. The sequence continues at coordinate 72,734 of VZTH01002366.1, read as the reverse complement.
GGCAAGAGAGGAGACAGGGTATGAAATTGCCATCTGATTAAATTTCACCATAAGGAAGTATGCAAGGCCATTAAAATAATAAAAAATGACACATTCAATTCCCTCTGCACAATATGAGTGTCATCACTCCAGCATGGAATGTAGCCATACAACTATTTCCCTGGATAGATACAAGCTAAATATATCTATCCACCAACCTCATAATCAGAGTTTTCAGGTCAACAGCTGAGTGATCTGGTCTTCATCTCACTTTTTGGCATGAAACAAGAATCGGGAAAGTGAGAGATACTGGAAAGAAATATGAAGTGATGAAATAGAGTGTATCTCATTGATAAAAAATCAATTTGTAATAATTATATCCAGTAGTAGCTTCTATTGTCCCTCCAGGGTCTGTATTGGGACCAATCCTATTTAATATCTTTATCAACAACATAGACAGTGGGATTGAATGCACCTGCAGCAAGTTTGAAGATGATACCAAAGCTGAGTGGTGCAGTTGATTCACTGGAGGAAAAGGATGCCAACCAGAAGGACTTTGACAGACCTGGGAAAAGGACCCATGCAAAGTTCAACAAGGTCGAGTACAAGGTCCTGCATGTGGTTTGGGGCAATCCCCAGTATCAGTATACACTGGGAGATGAATGAATTGAGAGCATCCCTGCGGAGAAGGACTAGGGGTACTGGCAGATGAAATATTCAACATGAGATGCCAATGTGCTCTTGCAGCCCAGAAAGCCAAGCATGTCCAGGGCTGCATCAAAAGTAATGTAGCCACAGGCTGAGAGAGGGGATTCTGCCCCTCTACTCTGGTCCCATCAGATCCTACCGGTAGTACTCCATCCAGCTCTGGGGTCCTCAGGAAAAGAAAGATGTAGATCTGTTAGAAAGGGTCCAGAGGAGCCTTTTCGACACTAGAAATTTGTCAAATATTACTAGTAAAATCCAGTTCATCTCTGTGCCCAGCCATGCCTGTCAAGACTTCTACGAATTTTATTTCCTTTATTATAGTTATTTATTTTCCTATATCTATGTTAGAAATTCAGATAACACCAGCCTGAGATAGAGTTTGGACTAAAAAAAGGAACAGCTAGAACAGCTTTAATCAGTATCTTACTCTACTCCATATTTCTACTGAAACATTTCTTTCTTCACACATCCTAATTTATTTCTTTCTTATTCTTTTGGCCCCTCTAATTTTTATCAATAATCTCACTGGAAACGTTATTGCTGCAGAACTTCCTGTTGAGATCATATTAGGAAGCAAAGGGAGTGTCACAGAGGAATATGCTCTCATATTTTTGGTATCACCTTTCTCCTTTTAATTTCCTCTCTATTTGTATGGGAGGAAGGGGAGAGCCCAGCATCCAGCATCTGAAACACTTACTAGATTATCTTCCTGTTATTCTCTGCTAATACAAGATTCTTCCCTTCATGCCATCAGCTAGTGTTTTGCCAAGTCATCAAAGACCCAAACAGACAAACATTCTTCTCAGGAAGACTCATATCTCACTATTGCAAAGGCTTGTTTCATGCTTAGCCAAAACAGTCCTTTTCAAGGCCTTCTATATAGTTCTATCAAATAGTAACACCCAAACTACTTTCCTTCCTTGGAATTTAACAGCCTTCAGTCATACACAGATTTTTGTGAGAAAGGCGTTTGTTCTGTGAGCATCATGCACAATTGTTGCATCATGTAGTTTGTCCAGAAACAGAGTAAAGTTTTAGCCCCAAAATGTCATAATCTTTGTAGACAGCTAAAAAAACCCTTTAAGAACAAAAATGTGCAGGCAACCTTAGCTATTGGCTTTGTTATAAACTTCAGTTCCACAGGAGTAAAGGGTTGTGAGAACTTGTATTTGCACAGACCTTTGAAGATAAAAGTGTTGAAAGTTATTTTATATATACATATGTGATGGCTAGGTAGATGAACACTGGACAGGAGCCTCTAGAGCTGAGAAGCCACTGTCTGAACTTACAGTGCAATAGCTGTTTGTTACATGAGACAGGATTTCAGCAATATCCATTGAGCATTTTTTCTTGTTTGTGTTCCAATTCGAGTCTGTATATGGCATGTTTAAAAGCACACACACAGACATGTATATGCATGTATGGGCATTTCCAACTGTTATTTTCCAAATCTATCTTTCCAAAAAAAAAGCAACACTAAAATGGACATAATATTGGGAGTCTATAAAATTTAGTAGTTTAGGCTGACCATTATTCCAACAATTTTTGAATTACTTTCAAACATTTCTTTTTAAATCAATAAATTCAAACTCAAATTCAACTCAGAACATGACGACATGGGAATAAACAATTACAATGTAAACAGTGCATATTTCTAATCCTTTCTCACATAACTAGAGGAAAGGTGAAAGTATTTCAAAATCAATATAATTACATTTACTGTTACTAATTCCATAGTCCTTTATCATTACCATAATAATAATAATAATCTAGTCCTTGAATTGTAGCTTTCCTGCTTGTTTTCCAGAAACATTCTAGTAATCATGCTAAATATTTCTTGCAAAAAAAATCTAGCAATCTTTCTTTCAGAGTTACGTTATTTTAATTCCTGCTAATATCATCTTTAGAAGATAAGAGCCAGTTCCTCATTGGAAGGGTTAGTGTTTCAGAAGTTAACTTCTGCAAGGCTACTTCCCTTTTTGTCAGCTACTACACAGCCAAAAAATTCCTTAATACATTTCTCATTTTATTTTCAAATCGAAAAGTAATTTTAATGTGGTAATTCCTGTAAAAGGGATGCTTTTCTAATATTGTGAAATTTAATGTATGAGAGAAGAGTACAAGCTCCTTGTTTGCATCACTCCTACACATCTGATAGAAAATTCCCATCCATGACTCATGTGGTACAACACAGGCAATAAGCCCACATGATTACTGTGAATCTTGATTTGTGGCACCAAAGGAAGCATGGGGCTTTCCAGATCACTACTGAAATGCAAGCAACATTTTAGAGTGATGAACTATTATTTCTGTCAATTCACTTGCATCAAATTTTAGACAGCACAGAGATGGCAGACAGAAACTTCCTAAGGAGCAAGAGCTTCTGGTAACTGATGCAAAGCAATGCAATGTGCAGACAGTGTGAGAAAATGTGTAAATACATCAGGAAAATGATAGGATACACTGCAGAGAGTGAGTTTACAACTTCTTCAGTCCCCTGTCCACAAGCCATTGATAGATTAGAAACCATCACAGCTAAGTTTGTGTCCTCTTACAAATTCCCTGTTGTAACATTCTTCCCCTTAGAACTGTCCTCATCGCTGTTAGCGTCTATTTTTACCCACATTTACTCGTGCAAGTTAGAACAGATATCCAGTGAAACACCATTTGAGGTATCATAAAACTGGGTGAAAATTTTATGATGAATTAATTTCATGAGAAAATGCCAATCCCCCAAAACCAGAAGGTGTTGTGCAAGGCTATTAGCCTCACAGCCTCCTGGCATGCACTGTGTCATGATGACATTAGACAGGACTTCAAGCATTTGTGAGCCTCATGCTAGAACTGCCTCAGGGACCTGAAGATTTTCAGTTGTCCTGTGCAGCTTCCCAGACTTCTGTACCCTTTCCAATGGCAACAAATCCCTGGGATCTCAAACCCTCCTGAACTTTTTGCTTCTCCTGCTTGTGCAGGGAGGCTGGCAACCTTGAAAACCCTGACTCATGCCAAGGCTCGAGGTCTGTCTCTCATGCTCATTGATCTTGGCTCCTACACGATGCCAGGATTCATAATCTCCCAGCTGTCTTATTGACTTTGATTTTATAGCCAAGACAAGAAATGCAGTGCTTGGCTTTCCACTCTCACTTTCACTACACACTTGCTAAACCAGACGATTTACAAATTCTAGTTTTCCACATGTAGGCATCTTCATTTTTTATTTCAAAATAGATCACTCTTGGTCAGCAGGTCTGTGCAGCTGGAGTGAGGACAGCTTAGCTTTATCTTCAGATCCATCTCTGTAAAGTCCCAAGTTTCTGCAGGCAAAATCAGCTGCTCTGCTCATCCAATCAAACCATCTCCCTGTTAAAGGATCTACTAGAAAAAGATGCTTCTGACAGAAAATCTTACATCTATATTTTTTTGCCAAGAAAAGTTACAGCAAATTATCCTTGATGTCTGTCAACCTTGTATTCTATGATTCAATATGATTTTCCCTTTGTACTGATATTTTAGGGTTGGAGGGCTTTTAGGTCATAATGATGCTATGCCAGCTCATCTTGGTGTGCCAGCTAATCTCAGTAGACACATGCTTTCTACACAGTGGTAAGACTTGAGTTACCCCTATCTTCTATTTCAAGTTTGTGGAAAGAAAACCCTCAATAGATGACAAGTGACACTTAACCAACCAAATAAAATGTTGGCTTTAGGCTTCACCACCAAGAAGTTCAGACGACATTGCTGAATGTTCCCACACCTCGTTCTCCCAGGCACAAAGTTAAGTTGCACGTGCAGTGAAGACTGGATCAGGGCAACAGAGGAACAGCTGTTTTCCAGTTATGTGACTGGGAGTACACACTGCAGCAGATAGTCATAATGGCAAAGTTGTATTTCCTAATCCCAGTAAATTCACCTGTAAACAGAGTACTACAGGTATTTTCCATTATCCCTGCTGGAACCAACAGAGCAGACCGTGAGAGAGAAATAAATAATCATTCATTCTTTAAGATTAAACCAGACAAAATTTGCTGTTTCTCAATTAAAAAACTCAAACCAGAAAGAGCTTTGAAAACTCCAGGAACCTGCACATCTCCAGTAGCCTCATCTAGAACAAGCCTCACAGATCTGCTGCAAGGTAGCTGGGAGAATTTACCGTTACCACCCTACTGCAGATTACTAAACAAAACCAGTTAGCTCCAAATTTCCCTCTCTTTTTTTGAGTGATTCTCTTTCAGTGCTTAAAATGGACTAGTCAGACACCAAAAGAATAGTAACAGAATCCAAAATAACTTCAAGTCAAATTGATTATTGCTAAGATTGGTGCAGGTGCTAGTTCTGCACCAGCTGCTCCAGTTATTGTGTTTATTAACTTTAAAATCATATTTTCCATTTTTTTTATTTTGACTTCAGGGAAGATCAACACAAAGAAAAGAAGGAGTATATAGACTCTGGACATGCAAATCATACTACTGTAAAACAGCCACAAAATTTCTTACAGAGATAAGACTTCAGCAAATTTTATATTACACTAAATTGATTTTATTTGCATGCAGATGATAAGCTGAAACACACCACTGAAATCTGTGCCTGCTTGCACAGTCACAGCAAGGTCATTTTGATAGCTAAGTACCTGCTGTGTCTTACGTGACACATGACATTTATTTGAATGAGCACAACATTTTCCTCTGACAAAAGAATGTCCTTAAGGTAGCATTCCCTGACTTCTGATAGTTTCCTTCTTATGCTTACTTGGTGTTGTCATTGCAGAGAAAGCTCATGTCACTCTAATACCGTGTCCAACACAAGTTCAGCTCTTTCTTGAACTGCAGCTTGCCTGGTCAGGACTGGACACTTGTCCTCATTGAACTCAATTACAGCTTTGTCCAGACCTTGACTGGAACAGTAACATCAGGGAAAGGACCACCCATGGCTGTAACACCTATCAAATTATGTTATCAGAATAATTGCAGGCAAATAAGAAGATCCAGACACTCCAATGTGAACACCACTGTTAGCACTGGTAGTGTCAAGCAGCAGGCAGGCCACACAGAGTGGGAGAGAGCCAGGTCGACAGAGAAATGCACATCCCAAATATTACCCTCATTTCCAGTAGTCAGAGGCTCAGCAGCTCTTATAGCATGAGATGTATTATTCATTTTTCTTGTCTAATAACTATATTAATTCTGGAAAATCTTGCTGCTATTTTTTTTCCTTAGTTCTTGCTAAACTACTCTGTGACGTCTACTGTCAGCCAATATTTACTTACATATCTTGGGAAAAGCATATCCTTTTGACTTACTGTCTTTTAATCTCACTTACAGTCTCTTTCTTTTTGTGGTGCTGGGCTGGCAGAAAAAAGGCTTCAACCCTGCCATCCTGCATGCCAGTCGGGAAGTTTGTATGGTCCAGCTTGCTGCTAATAGCCTGGACTGCAGTCCCTAGGGCACTCCCATCCAACCTGCTTCTTCATTCCAGGGAGCAAGGGACAACTTCCTCATGCAGCAAACAGGCCTCCTGCTGTGCCTGTGACATCCCAGCACAGACCACCAAATTCCTCCTAGCCTGTTAGAAAAAGTGAAGGGCAGTGGTTCCTGCTGCCTGGGAAGGGAGAGGAAAAGATGAAGGAAACACTGATCTGACCTACAGGCAGGATTTAATCCCATGCTAGAAAGTGCGAAGTATGGAAAATACGTCCCAACACATCACCAAGACAGAACACACAGCTATTAGTTCATCCGAACTAAAGCGAAATTCCCCATCTTCTCAGAAGGACTTTGAGACAGTCCTGACCTAACAAAAAAGGCACCTGTGAGACATACTCCTTACACAGTAAAAATTTCAAGGCTCCTCATGCTTTCTAAGTATGATCAAAATAGATCAATATTGCAAATGCTGTCTCCCAAATTGCCATCATTGTTTACATACAATGGAGATATACCCTCGGGAATATGACAAGCTGTAAGAACCATCTTTTTGATGTTAATGATTTCCCAGTTTGATACAAGATGTTGTGCTGACACAAGTATCTGTCTTCCTGTTATGTACAAGTCAGAGTATTTTGCAAGAAAGGACGCTGCAGCAGTGAGAGTAGCCAACAATTCTTTTGGCCTACCAGAATCTATTCATTTCAAATATCCAATAACCAATACTTGGCACTTATGTCAGCTTTCAATTAGTCATTTCAACTAACACAGAGAATCCTTTAGATTATAAAGATGCTATGAAACTCCGGCTGAATATACACATGCATTTTATAACTATCAAGCAAAATTGTTATAGATGATTACCCACGAAATACTATGGCTCTTTCAAAAGCAGTAATTTAATGACTGTTCTGCTACTAAATTCCTCAACATGTCCCAGTAGAATAGTTCATTTTGCAGTTGTTTTGATGGGTTTAACATTACTTTGGCACTATTTTTCCTAATTTCCTATTTGTGGAAATATAAATATATTGTCTTCAATTTTCTTACTTTTGAAGAATCTGATATAATAAAATGCTCTTGCATAGAATCTAATAAAAGAAAAAAAAATTGTTATCAAACAAACATTAGGGTCTGCCTTGAGTGTTAACTATAGCACTATTACTAGATCACGCTTCCCACTGAGACATACATGAGCTTTGTTGCCTCTCTCCTCCGGCTCCTTTGATGAAGACCATCCTACTATTTCACTTGAATTTACTGGATCTACTACTATACTTAGTCTTAAGTACGTAGCTGCACACTTGACAGAGTGAGGATTTTGTTGCCAGTACATCTTCCCATTAGGACAGGAAAAGAATGGCTGATACTCTCTGCTGAACCCCAGAGTCTAAGGGAGGACATGGCTGAAGGAGTTACAAGATTACCTATGGGATGACCACCCATATTCAGAGATATTGACTGGATCCTGGCAGCAAAGGACAGAGTGTTTCTGCAGCAACTTTGCAAGGCAAAGATAAGCTATATATAGCAAGAGATCTAACACTTTTATTGTGAAGTAGGTCTGTGCACACTGAACAGAAAGAGACAAAAATGCTGTTTAGTGATACGAGTCAAAGGCAAAGTGTTTCCACAGCAGATGGGCAGAGGTAGAAAGCATTGCTTGGCGTTTTCCAGCTCCATTTCTCCTGCACCATGAGCCTTAAATGAAGTAAGTGCAGGCAAGGGATGGGTTACTGCTTTCCCAGCTGTTCACACAAAAGGACACTTTGCACCTGTTCCCAGTGAATGAAAGTTTGCTTTGTGTAAAAGCAGCTCATCATCCCAGCCTTGGAGTCCAGGGGGGTGGTACAGCAGCAAAGCCCAGGCATGTTCTGGCTGGAATCAGCCTTCTACGAGGAAGAGGAAGGCTGAAGGGCAGGTCTGCTGCAATCAAGTTTCATTAGCTTTAACATGTAAACATGCCACCACCTAAAGTTTGATGTCATAGCAAATGCAAACAGCAGGGATAGTCTGCTAAACGCAAGCAAGAGAATGTGTATTTTTCACTTAATCCCAGCTCTATTTAGTTTACTGTATTTGCTTAAGGCTGGAGTAATTTTCCTATCTTCCACAGAGGTATTATTCAGAAAAACCTGCACTACACTGACCCTGCGTAATTATAAAGCAGTGCACTCTGTGCTTCCTTTGATGTTCTGTTAGAGCAACATCTCCTAAACTGTGATTTGTTTCAGACATTGCCATTAGGTTTGTGCAAGGCCCTCAGCCTGGCTAAATGAGTGTAGGTCTGTGGGATATCAGGTGAGCCCCAGAAGCTCATGCCAGTGGAGAGTATCTGGGCTGTCTTGGAAAAGTCAGTTCTCAGGTGACGCAGTTATGACAAAGGCATGGACTGTGGCAAGAGCTGAGAAAACACAAGGCTAGGCTAGTATTTCTATATTAAAAAATAAAGAAAAAATAGAATTAAAACCAGTGTCACATTATTAAAATAGAAGCTTCTCCTCTACTCATGTCAGCTGGTGACCCAGCAGTTTAAACACTTCTCCTCCACACAGGGGTCACAAACAGGGCATGTGGGCCATCCATCTGGGCCAGCACAGCAGCGGGATAGATTTGGATTTCCTCTACATCTTCACCCCTCTGACATTCTGAATATCACCTCTGTGATATATGAATTCGTGCTAAGGTGTATAAAGTTATAATTTATGATATAAAGTTAGAAGTAAGGACAAGCCTGGACAAACCTTTTAGCAAAAATCGAAACCTACACAAAGCCGGGAGGACATTCTGATTGTATCACCCACTGCACAAAGGAGTTCCCGGCAGAGCTGATTGTCTATCTCCACAGCCTGATGGCCCATCTCCGAGAACCTCCACCCAGCCCAGGTGTAAACGACCCAGATTAAGCATCACGATATGGACTGCAACATTCATCACGCAATCTCCACTGGAAATAGAAAATTATGCGCCTTTGTCCACCTGAAAGCAACTCTTCATGAATATGGGAGACTGGAAAGGGAGGCCCACCTCCGGAGTTTATGCATGAAAAGTGTATAAAATTGGACTCCGAAGGACAGAACGGGGTGAACACCGGGAGGTCTGATGCGATAGAGATTGGACCACTGTTCACCCAGTACCAACCCCGGGCTTGGTTCTGTCCTTTTATTCGATCGTGGCATTGCGTGTCCGAATCTTTTGGACATATAATAAATTTTATATTTTTTTTATTTCTAAATTGGGCGTACGTATTTATTACACCTCCCACCCTCATTTTAATCCTTGAATCTTTACTTTAGAGCTTATAATAAATCAATAGACAGTAGAAGAAAATCCCTGTGGGAGCAGCAATTGTGGTCCTATTATAAAAGCTTAAATTCCTCACCTGCCACTTGACCAGCAAAAAGCTTGGATTCCTCACTCCAGTTCAGATTATGTAAAACTATTTAAATCCTGAGTGACAGTAGTTATGAAGACAGCTGTTGGACTCTCCAACTGGGGGAGGCAGGAGCAAATGCTGTGGAGTCCAGTAAGAGTTGTCTTTCTATTCATCCTTCCTCCCAGAGATCCTAACAATGCCTTTGTTTTCTTTTGGTTTTCTTTCTTATTTTCCCTTTTTTTTTTTTTTTTTTTTTTTTTTTTTTGTTCCAGCAGAGGGAAATGAATAATCAGTCAAAGAAGTAAAAAATACCCAACCTCAAAGCTCTTAGAAATGCCATTTAAAAACAGAGACAGATTCAGAGACAGTTCTCCTCACATTCACACACACCCTCCACCCCCACCCAGCCAACCCTCTTCGTCTCCCTGCCATTTCTGAGTTGTGTTATTCATCACAGAAAGTGGCAGAAGATGGTGGGGTAAGATGCCGTGTGAACCGGTCATTTGTCAACACCACTCAGTTTGACATGTTTCAGGGAAGAAGATTACTCTAGAATGAAGCTATCATGTTTTCAGTCAATCAAATGTAGAAGCACTCTTCTTCAGCTCACTGAAACTCTGCCATTGCCAGTATTACCATTCTTGGTGGTATTTCAAACTACTTTAAAAAGTTTGAAAGTTTACCAGGGGCTTGAAATTCAGGAATGCAAAGTGGTTTCCCATGACAGTGGTTACCGTGCATTGGGGAAAGCCAGAGCAAGAATCCCGGCCACTCACAATCACAGTGAATTGTGAGAGCCCTGTTAACTTCCCTGTGTTCATTGGGTTCTGAATGCCCACACAATACTCCTGCCCATGCAGGAGTAATTGGAGAAGCCTCTCTGTTTACACCTCTTTCTAACAAAGACCAGGCGTCTACAGAAGTCAATAAAGAATGTTTTATTACTGGGAGGTGGATCAGCCCGATGAAGTTTTGCTGAATGTGCAATGTTCATTTGACCTACATCACATCTGAGATCAGCTCTAACAAGATGATGGATCAGCATTTGATAAAGCCTCCAAGATGCATAACAAAAACATGCACCAAACACGCCTACTACACTTTGACCACAATCTTTCAACCTTCTCTTTAATTCTGATCAAGAGCCTACTTCTTATCTTTGTTGCATTTGTACAGTTACATTTTTCATGTGCAAATCCTGGCCTTTAGTTTCTTCAGTTTGGCAACACAGAGATGCCATGAAACAGTTTCAACAGGAAAATTGGAGATGCCCCTGCTGTCCTGTTGCAGTCGGGTCAAACTCAGACCCTTTGCTCCTTGCACCTTCCAGGCTGATGGGTAGTGCAGGCCTTGGCCCTAGCACTCATAGTCCCACTCCTCCCAAACCAGGATGGGGTTTGATTCTTGCAACAAACATTTTGTTACCATAAAGAAAGGTGCCTAACCCCCTCCCAGCCTAGTCTTCTGAGAGAGCTTGGACGAACCCCTGCTGCACTGCCCGATGTACAGAGACTGCAGAAGGTTAGCTGAGCCCAACTGGCTTTTATATGGCTAGGAGTAAATAAAGCCACTACAGACCAGCGGGGTCACGAACTTCCAAAGTGTATGCCAGGATTTCAATCTGCCACAGAACTGAAAAAAAAAAGGGGAACTGGTTTCCTTTAGTGTCTTTAATTCTGATAGCATCCAGAACATTAGCCAGTGTATTCACAGTTGCAAATGTCTCTATTAAAAAGTTATACTTCTGAATGAAAATTTCACAGAAAAGCAGGGGAAAAAAAAGCAGTGGCAAACATGAGTTCTGATGTACAGAGGATTGCTCTGCAAAGTCTTCCATTTAATGAAATAAAATTTTATGATTAATTTTAAACACCATAATCTGGGCCACTGTATTATCATTTACATAATAATAAATACTTCTTTCTGACTGGTTATTGTCTATGAATTTTGAGGTATTGGTTGGACAAGCAGAACATGTATATCCCCTAAAATGGACAGAACACCCCTAATTTATAGAGCCAGTCCGTTTCCTTTGCATGAATGAGGAGCATCCAGTCCAAGGTAAGTCAAAATGAGAACGGAAGGCACACAATCCTTCACAGAAATAGTTCTGCTGTATTGCATTTATAGCTAATTATTTGACCATGTGAACAGCTCATAGATGCAGGTTTCAATTATAAATATTTATGCACATGGCAAAAAAAAAAAACTTAGAAAATGTTTATCCTTCCCTGATTTGCCTTGTGGAAATATACACTTTCATTTTTTTGTTTGCCTTTTTTCCTGAGAAACATTACTGTAATATATTTAAAAGCTTCACAGCAGAAAGGACATGGGAGTCACTATCAGGTTCCAGCTCTGCACCACTGTTTGCTACAAAAGAATGTATTCTAACAAGTCTGGGACAGTGAGAGAAAAAAGGTAAAGTCTAATTTGAGAAAGGGATCTTTGAATGGGTAATTCCCTTATGAGTTCAAAGTACTCAGGTTTTTCTCTGCCTCAGAGAGACTCAGTAGAAGTTTCTGAGTGGTGCTGCCAATGGGTGTGTTCTGGATAAACATTACAGTTGTTCTTCCCACACACATTTGGGACACAGTGCCCCCCTGCCACTGACATCAAGAGACTGTCCCAGGCAACTGGCATGTCCTGGGACCATGCTCAAATCCCATGTTTAACACAGCAGATATGTTAAATGGAGCGAACTTGGCAGGTTAAGGTCAGTCCCCAGAGAAAACATTATCATAATAGCCATTTGTCACCAGTGGGAGCAAACACAGGCACGTATCAGCTCCTTCTTTCCACAGCTTTTGCCAGAACCTGATAGGAAAAAAAAGCACCAGAACTTTAGGAATCAGGATTCTTGCTACCCTTATTTATTGACAGTATTATGTTTGATTCCACAGTATGTCCTGCTATCTGGCCTGTAGCACTAGCAAGGTAGCAACAGCTTTAACCAGAGGAACCTCAGGAAAAAAACAAATCAGGGATGTAAATTTTCCTATTCACACTGCAACAGCATTCACATCTGGCTCTGTGCATTACCCAGAACACGAAGCTATACAGTTTTAGTCTTTATCAAGTCCTTCATTCTTTCCCCTTGAACTATTCCAGACTTCAACACACTGAGTTCAGAGAAAGTTCAAGCTCACTACTTGCACCAGGAGGGATGAAATCTTTAGTTTCCATTTCACAGGGATCATTGCAGGTTCACAGAGTGGGTAAAAGGCAACACCTAATATCTGTGTCAGCCTGGCACTCACTCCATGCTGTTCAGCCTCCTCGCTGCACTTCTTGCAGAGCTGGGATGGAAATCATTAGCAGCTAGGAATGTTTGGCACATCAAAGCAATGCTGCCAAGCTGGTACACCTAAAATGTTATCTGTCCTCTCTTGTCTACATCTATTTGCAAAATCCACATTATCTTTTCAATATAGAAGTGTTTTCTTTCCAGGCACAGCTTGGAGTGAATACTTTTCCAGGTCAGTATCAGTGTCAAATTGTTAACAGTCTTAGCCCAGTGAGTATGCAAGGGAAAAGCAAAACAAAATGCCAACAAACAAAAAAGGGAGAAAGGGTGAAGACATCTTAGGGAAGGACTCATTTTGTTTGGACTTGCAGAACATTATCAGAAATTACTATTAGAAAAAACAGATTTTTGAAAGTTAGGGAAATTATATACCATGTACATTCTCAAATCTAGCCTACAGATCTCACATTTTTAAAAAAGCATAATATATTGGTTTACTTTATTGACTTGTTTTTGGTCCGTGATAAACAATGCATCATATAAAAGCCATCATCCATTACACTACAGAGTATACTGGGGGAAGAATAAAGAAGGAAATTCTGCAGATGGAAATGTTTGCAAAAAATGCAAGATGGGAGAATTTTCACTGAAAAGTGTGTTCCCAACATTAAAAAGTGCAACATTTTTTTTAGTCTTCAAGTCCTGCTGAGATATTTGCTTCAAAAAGAAACTGGCAGTAGCAATAATTATACAGTACTTCTGCTGAATTAACACGATATTTAATTTGATGATTTAAAATATGCTGTACAATTGAAAGTTATCCCTTTGGCTTTAGCAGATTAAGTGGTGAATCTTCACCACACCAGTGTAAGTAGGAGCATGTCCCTTTCTGCTTGCTCAGAGAGCAGGTTCCAGCACAGGACATGCAGACCATGGCAGAAGCGAGGGCTGTTCATGGCAGGGCTTGAGTGACTTTCACCCCACGGATGGTACAGCCCTTGTGCCTGGACCTGCAGGTGCTCCCAGCCTGACAGTGGGAAGGCTTGCCCTTTGCTGGGTACAGACAGTGCTACAGGTGAGCAACCAGCTGTACCTTTTTCTCCCTCTCATTGCCTCTGACCAGTGCAACGTGGTTGCTTTGCTCCATGGCATGCTACAAAGAGCAAACAAAATCTGCCCTGACATTCCTTCATCTCATCCCTTCCCTTCAAATCAAATAGGTCTTGTAACCGCTTTTGGGTGGCAGGTTTGCAAAATTGTAGGCTCCCTAAGGCAGAGCCAGTGTGATCTGATTTGTCTGTACAGGACCCAGCAGAATGAGGCCCTAAACCTAATTTGCAGCCTCTAGGCACTACAGTAATATCACTAATTTAATACAAATGACAATGAGAGGAAGGGACATGCTATTCACAAGACTGACTTCCCATCCAAAGATGCTTGGCAGGACTTCAGATTTGCATTTAGGGAGTGCATAGGCTTTGCTGAAATGGCCATTCTTTGTACAAATATGCCCCCAGGCAGCAATAAAAAGAAACAGATGCAGATTAACACTAACAAATCACATACCCGTTGCACTATACATGTAACCTAATGCATGTGAATAGTCCTACTGGGTTTACATCTGTTGCAGACTCACGGCCTTGTTGAAGGCATGTTGAATCTCTCTCACAGCACCAACTCTCCCCAAAAGCAAGGAGTTTGGCAGCAAAGGGAACAGTGCCCTCACAGAAGCTGGGGGACACCAGAGAAGGGCAAAGTGGAGTAGAGCCACCTTCACTCTACCTAACAAGCTCTCAGGATTTGAGGCGTCTTGTGAAAAGTTGCTATCTCAGCTGCCTCTGCTTCCCATGGGGAGACTGAGGGGATAGGATGATTCATTCATCCTGATACCTAAGGGACCTGCTATAAATCAAGGGTGGTTGGAGCTGAGTTGGAGCCCGGATGACCTGCTTACACTGATCTACAAATTTTTAGATGACTGAAGCTGGGTAAAATAAATCTCACTTTGGTGGCTGACTGACTTATACTGCCACAGCAGTGTCAAAAGTGAAGGTAGAGATGAGTAAGTACATCCCCTGCTCTCTAGGGCAGCCCAAGCTCAGTCACAGTGGAAAAGGTAGTTGTGACCTGTAGTAGAGCAGATCACTACAGCAGGAGTCCACTTTTGTTGTCATGTATCTTCCCTCCACTGACCAAACAGACAGGCACTGGCAACTTCAGCTAGATAGGGCTGAAAGCATTTATTGTTCTCACGATCTTGGACACCATCATAGGTGTGACAACATAATCATTCACCCAGATGAGACAACCTAGAATCTCCAACAGTTCTCACAAGAGTTATGGACTAAGATAGCCCTATGCATTTTGGAGAAGGGGTTCAAAATTGGAGACAAGGCCAGCCAAAGGGCCTGGCAAAACATAGTCCATAAATTTATTTTAGCTCCAAACTGATCAAACTTNAGAAAGAAAAAAAAGAAAAGAAAACTGTTGTAGGTAGAGTGTGTGTTTGTCTGTATACCTATGGCTTTCTGTAGGAAGTGTCACAATCTTGCTGCTTCCTCCTGTTTTCAAGCTGCCCTCTTGTGTCTTGTTATCAGGTGTTTTTGACTTGCACGAATTCACACCACCATTCGCCTGCATCCTCTTGGCATGTACAGAAACTGAGTCAATGACCTTCCACACCACCTCCACTGCTTCTCTCAAAGGATCTATTATGTGGCTCACTGGAAGAGAACAAGCATGGTTCTGTTTCAGTCAGCATGACTCTTACAGTATAAACACTGAAAAAAACCCTCTCCACATAGCTAGCCTCATTTTGCATTAGTCAGGAAAGGTCAAGGCAAAATTGGAGTCAGGAAAAAATTGGTCAGTGTTTGGAATCAGTCTCACTTGAGCTTGACATCCTGTTTCTGAAAAAAGCCCAACCACACTGCCTCACATTATCTGAATACGAAGTTTAGTGAATGTTGCTATACATGCCACACAAACACATTCTACACACAGTAATTCTTTGAGTGCCTTAAGAAACTCCAAGCATAAGTAAGGAGACTCAGCAGTTACCAAGAACCAGAAGAAATGCAAAGTCTGGGGTTTATACTCTTTCCATCTCTATTTATATTATAGAGTTGATTTATTAAGAAATTTACCTCTAAAATGAGTGGCAATTCCTTCTAGAAATACACTCGGGACGACAGAAGAAACAAAACTTGCAGCTTCTCACTTAGTACCCAGGCCCACTATTGTGCATGCATTCAAGAGCAATTCAGACAGCCTGAATTTCAAAGTGGGAAAAGGCAAACAAAGATGGTTTGATCTTTTGTTATTTTGCTAATCAGGCTAGTAAAATGAAAACACAATGCACCTACTTTATTTAAACTAAGTAATTAAAATATCAGTCTGTCAAGAGAATAATTAGATGCATTATTGGTTAAATAGCAGAAGAAGATGACAGTTTGTTAGCTGTCTGTTTTTAATGGAATATCTGTCAAAGTTAGAAATTTTATCTCCCCATTCCTTTCAGCCCCCTTCTTCCATCTGGCTGCAAATCCTTATGGACAAACCAAATAACAGCATGAGACAATGAAATAACATCTAAGTTTTATGGATTTGAGGGTCCAGGAGGCATGAGAAAGCAATTCACATTAATGCTCCAGCACTGTAGGTGTTTCATAGACACCCAGTAGTATCCCAGGGAAGATACCTTCTTCAGTAGCATTAACTGGCAATGATTTTCTTGCTCAGTGTTATTCCAGTCTCAGTATTTTCTGTAAGCTGTCTGCATTCCCATCCTGACTACCCTAAACATAATGTTTTCTGAAAGATTAGAGAGAGGACAGTTTAGGGTTTGGGGTTTGGGTGGCTTTTTTTCCTTTCCACAGCAACTCCTTCTCATCTCTTTTCTCCTAGATTATTTCTGAAGTTGAAAAAAATAATCTCTGCTCACCTACATAGATATGACCTTCTCAAATTCCTTCTGAATACAAATTCTTCAGTACACATTAAAAGGAAGTTTTCTGCAACAGTAACCTGCTTTTCTCTGTCTGAAATGAAGGGTCATCATGACTCACATCTTTTCAGTGATGGTGAAGGTGTGAAATCTGTCAGAAATAGAATGCATTACAAGTTCCACAAGTCAACCATTGATCTCTTCATCAGTGCTCTGTAAGAAGTGTTTTCTTCCTCTTCATAAGAGCACAGATGATGCATGCAGCAAGAAGACTTGAAAAAATGAGCCATTTTATTCCAGAAAATATCTTTGATACTCCGTGATTCATAGCCATGTAGCTTTTTGTCTTCAACTTCCTCAACTCCCCACCATCATTCTTGAATTCCTGTTTCCAGATACCCAAATTATGATTCTAGATCTATTTCCCCCAACAACTCTGCACATATGTCAGTACAGCTGACGTCTCTCCCACTCTCTACCATATGCTTTCTACTCCTTGTTGTCAGCCTCCTAAAGCTGTTCATCTTGTTTTCTCACCAGCATTTTCTCTGGCACAGTTCGGTCACTGCTCAGAGCTTTGCAACACTCAGCAGGGCAGACACAGCTTGTGTAGTAACACATTCCTGCATATGAGTGTGTCGCTGCCTGAGAAGGAGTTGTTACTCTAGAGCACCTGGGAAGATTGGTGGGGACAGAGCTAAAAAGTCCAGAAGCCAATGTCTGTCTGAGGAGAAAAAAAAATGCCTATCCATACTGATCCCCTCCCAGGTCTTTCCTCCCAGCCTGAGCTGTTCTGCTGCTCCATGAATGGGCATGGCCCCCTCATAGCCTGGCTCGGCCGCAAGAATGACAGAGCCATAGAATAGTTTGGGCTGGAAAGGACCTTTAGAGGTCATCTAATCCAACCCTCCCTGCAATGAGCAGGGACATCTTCATCTAAACCAGGTTGGTCAAAGCCCCATCCAACTCGGCCTCAAACACTTCCAGGGATGAGGCAGCCACAACTTCTCCAAGCAACATATTCCAGTGTTTTGCCCTCCTTGTCATAAAAAAATTCTTTCTTATGTCTACTCTGAATATACCTTATTTTAGTTTAAAACCATTACTCCTTGTCCTATCCCTACAGGCCCTGCTAAAAATTCTGTCCCCATCAACAAGAAGGGAATGACATTCAGCATGGCAGTGGCCTTGAAGGACAGAGGGGGAAACAGGTCTGAAAAGTGGCCCTTCTGCCTTGCTCAACCTTAATGTCTGGTGTTCTGAGTCACAGATTAAATGAAAGAGCAAACTCTGGGACTTCCTGGTAGAACTGCTGCCTCAGTTCCTGTATCTCACCCACTTACAACATCAAGCACAGACTGTTTGCGCTTAGCAAAGGATGAAGAGATCATTCTAAGGGAGAGCAGCTCTCAGAGTGAGGCCAGCAGAAGTCTGGCAACTGGTTTATTTGCCCTGGGCACTGTATCTACAATGACAAAGCTTTTGTTGCTCCTATGCTGAAGTATCAGTGACAAGTATGACACCAGCTGGACAACCAACAGCAATGATCTGCTCCTCCTCAGTACTGGCAATACTTCCCAGCTCTCTCTGTCAGGGAAGCCAGTGCTGATCTCTGTGTTGTCTGCCCTGGGGTGTGAGAACAAGGGAGCAAAGAATGTTCATTGTAGCCTTTTACTATTGACCTAGAATCAGCTTGCCAACCTTTAATTATTAGCCCATTATAAACCAAGGAGGGCCATGAAGATGATTGAGGGGTAGAGCAGCTCTCCTGTGAAAACAGGCTGAGAGAATTGGAATTGTTCAGCCTACAGAAGAGAAGGCACCAGGGAGACTTTACAGCCAGTTTCAGTACCTAAAAGGGGCCTATAAAAGAGCTGGAAAGCGACTTTTCACCAGGGTATATAGGGATAGGACAAGGGGAAATGCCTTCAAACTGAAGGAGTGAAGGTTTAGATTAGATACAAGGAAGAAATTCTTTACTGTGAGAGTGGTGAGACACTGGAACAGGTTTCCCAGAGAAGTTGTGTGTCCCTGGAAGTGTTCAAGGCCAGGTTGGATGGGGCTTTGAACAACCAGGTCTAGTAGAAGGTGCCCCTGTCCATGGCAGGGGAGTTAGAATGAAATATCTTTAAGGTCCCTTCCAACCCAAACTACACTGTGATTCTATGATTCTGGGATCTCAAAAGGTGATGGATTGTTAAGAAGCAGCAGCTATGGGGAAGATAGAGTGGGTGTCAAAGCTTGGCACAATGTATAGCATGGAACATAGCCCATTTCCCTGTTTTCTTGGTCTGTTTTCTCACAAATTAATTCTAGAAACTAATGCTAAGGCAAATACCTCCAGCCCCAGGAGGACAACTTTCTGACCTCTGCACAAGAGTTCATTACTCAATAGGGGAGAAAAATGGGAAAAAACCACAACCACAAAACACTCTCAGAAATAAAGTGCTACTTATGAGAAGGGCTACAACATTTTTAGAAATTAGTATGAAGTAGGACAAACCCAATATTTCTGCCTATTTAATAGGAGATTTTTAAAAATTTACCTTAGAGCACTCTAACACAGACTTTGAAATATATGCCAAAACAACAGTTTTTAGCAGAGAAAAGCTAATTTATTTAGTTTCTTATAGTGCAAAATAGAAAACTTTCTAGCAGTTTATTGTCAGGAGCTTTGCTTTTATTGCTTCTTTTAATGTAAGTTCCTGAGCTATTTAAACAATCTATCTCACAATCTTTAAGGAGTTTAATTCACAAACTCATGTAAAATTGTCCCACTAATGTAACATCTGACTTTAGAACACAACCTAATGTCATTAACTCTTCACTTCCTCTTTCTATTCTGTCTTTTTCTAAAGCAATGCATACATACAAGCAGTTCTGTGTGTTGCTACCTAACAACCATATTTAAAATCTTTCATCATAGTGTCCATATTAGCATATTATAATTACTTTGGAAATATCACCATTTTGACAACAGAAGATAGTGTATTGTATTCCTCATGCACATATACATAAAAGAAATTTCATTGGCCAGAACGATGTTTTTAAAATGTAAATTCTTTCTCAGTACAGAGAAGAAACATGATGAAAAGGACATGGCAGAGAGAATTTGGATCAGGGAATCCAGATTTACCTCTAAACCATAAGTACATATATATAGAAATCAGTAGAGTCCAGTGGACAAATAAGACTGTCAAGTAGTATTTTCTTTTAAAGGCTACCGTAAATCACAAACCTGTGTCCTTTAAAACACACATAATCTTTTGCATATTTAGAAGAAGATTTAAGACGTTCTCTGTCTTGTTCTTTAAAGTTTTGGTGCAGAAACACATATACACAATTCTGTTTTCAAATGCTGCTGAGAAATGCCATACAAAGAAATTTTAAAAGGTTAAATAGAATAAACTAAATCCAAGGTACTGTACCTAAGTTTGTTCTAAGGAGAGTAGATATACTATGTCTTTGGCATTTAGCTGGGTTCAAGGATGGCAAACCTCTTATCTATGATGCAAAGAATTAGGCTGATTTGTCCAGCACAAATAAAAACTGCAAGTTCAGCAAAGTTCTTCAGCAAAGAGGAAGGAACATGAGAAATGAAGAAAGCACCCCAGTCATACATAAAGGAGTGTGCACTCAAATTCCTGTCACTGTCTTGTGCACAGGCAGTACTTGCAGTTGCAGCCACATTCAGTAGCAAACTCCACTTAGTCTGTGTATCAATGACACAAGGCAGCAGATAACTGTGATAAACTAATGAGTCTGGTATCCACCAAAATGGATTATTTCAAATATAATGAGATGGGCTCCAAAAGCACAGTCTGGCATTTAGACCACAGTATTTAAGTCTGCTGGCATTTGCTGATCCTCTAGGAGAATCATAATAATCAAGGCAGGTGCTCATTTCCATGGCTCACACATGTCCTAGGACATCCAAGGCATGGGAGATGTGCAGATGTGGCACAGATTCTGCAGGAGATGCACCTCTTTCTGAGGCCTCATTTGGTTATCCCAGGGCACCTCCAATGTATTAGATGCTTGTGTGTGCAGGCAGCTTGAAAGTTTGTAGGCAGTAGAACGAGTAAAGCTAAAGAGCTACTCAGGACACAAGCCAGGAGAGCTCAGCTCTGCTGTGAGACCATAACTTTCTAGGTCTGCAGCTGAAGGTTATGTGGGTTTCCCTACTACATCTCCAAAAACTCTGAAACTATGGTTAGGAATCCCAAGTGAGCCGTATATCTATATCAGGCTGCGAACAATCACTTTCTAGACTTTTCTACTCATATTAAGGCAATTTCTATTGACTGCAGATGAAGCCTACACACCTACCATGCATGCAGACATTTTCTCCTAGACAGCAAATTTTTGATTCTGAGTTGAATCCTATTTTCTAAAACTGGCAAGCAATCAAACCCTTTCATTGTCAGCAACTCACTAGTGTTAATACCTGAAAAGACAGAGATTATTAAAATATCATCCAGAAAAAGAAAACAAATTTTAGTGTAAGGTATGAAGCTGGAACCAATGTATCCCAGGATTTTGGATTAGATATAAGTGTGAGGCAGAGTTACACAGCTGAGTAGAACATTTCCTCATACCCAGGCAAAATACTTACATTCCATTCTCTCCTCTGTTACAGAGGATTTGAACCAATATTTTTTACTACTGGAATACAGACCGAAGAATCGAGCTATCACATGTGCTGTTCTTCCTTCCTCTCATGGTCACTGCTCTTTGCAGGGATGTGTTAAATGTTTACTCATCCTAAAAGTAAGAGAAGGATTACATTTAACAGTGCCTGGGGCACTCAGCAAATGGAAGACCTCTGCTCCAGTTCTTGAGCTGTATCAAGTGGAAAACAACTTTGCACTAAACTCAGAAGACAGATAGCAGCCACTTTTGTTTTCTATTGTTTTGGGTTTTTTTAATGTATATCAAATTCGTAGGCAACACAAATCAGTATGATTGAAACTGCAGACAAGGAATCATATGACCTATTCATCCTTACTTTGACTTGCTGGTTTTTTCAAATTCATTTGGTCTAACTCAGTTACCACGAAAAAGTAGTGAAAGCAAATTAGAAGAAAACCCAAATAAAATTCTCTACTGCCTGCTGAAAACCAGGAGTCCTATATGCTAGTGAGATCTCCCATACAAAGGCTCAATTCACATAAGTATAAAATGTATTTTTAAAAGTTCCTTTTAAGCCAGCAGGAAGGTAGTTTCATCAGTCTGGGGTTTTCTGAGAAAACAGTGGAAGCATCCACTTTCCAGGACAACCACAAGATTTGTTTATGATTAATCTGGCAACTGAGTTTCTTTTAAAGATAAGATCCTACTCAATTTAGTGGGAATGTTTATCTGCACAACGTATCAATACAACACCTAAAGGTTGTGACTTCTTTTTCTGTACATATAAGGAGCAGCAAAGCCATAGTAAGTAATTTGTAAAGCAAGTGAAGAGACCTGGCTTTTGTGTGCAAGACCAGTATCTTAATTTAAGACTACACACACAAATTACATGTTCTCCACAAACATGAGCTATTCTCAGACAGGTAAGAGCCTTTCACCAGAAAACCATCTCTACCATATCTATATTCAGCACATGCCAAGAGGAGTACACCTGTCCTTCAGAAGGAACTACTGAAACATACTGCACAGCTGCTCAAAAACTTTAGAAGGAGCTATTGGAAAGCACCACAAAAGAGATGTTTTCAGTATCACCAAAAACACACTTAGTTCTCATCTCTTTGTTCTATTGGCTGAACTATGAGTATTCAGCACAGACATGTAATTTGTAGGGAAAGAGAGTAAAGATGCAGATCAAGTGTTTAGTAGAAATCCCAGGAACAGATCTAAAATTAATATCTCCTGAAGTTACAGTAATACTGAAAAAGATGCTCTCTACTATATTTGTAATAAACATTTCCACCACTTGCTTTGTCAGATACTGAAAATAAATGAAAAAGCAAATACTGTGCAACTTGCAGACTACTTGACAGCAGATAGGAATTTTATATTTTTTCGCTGAATGATGGGTGGATCTTTAGATGGGTCATGGTTCCCAAAAATGAACAAGGAACATTTGCTAAAACCCAGGGTTCTATGCTAAAAAAACCCTTGGCTCTCTCACAGAGTCCTGTTAGGAGTTAGGTGTAATTTTCCGGGACACCATTGGATTCTTCTTGGGCTTCATTAGTTCCTGATGAACATTTACATATTGGTGTAAGAGAAGACGTCAAGAGTCACTGCATAGCATTCTTGTAGATTAAATTGCTCATTACCCTGACTTGCTGATGAAGGCTTGCAGCACTCTTTGTAAGGGCTTTGTTCCCAGTTTTACCCTACTAGAATACAAGTAATTTCTCTAATTAAAATCCTGTTTCTTTAATTGAACTAAATTGTGACCACAGTTACTTGCCATGATCCACAGAGTTGAGCAAAGTTTAGAATACTGATTACACTTTTGGCTTTTCACCACAGAGTCCAGATGAAGTGGGGTTTTTTTTTACTGTGGAAAAGGAAGAAAAATAAAGAAATCCAGCCTTTGAAATAAGAAAGAAACATTCAACATTTCAAGGTCAAGGGCACAAGCTGAAGCCAGTGAAGGTTCTGCTTTTCATGCCTGTGGGCCCCTGTTATGAAATTACTGCTTTGCATTTGCCTTCTCCTTTTGCTGTCTTCCCCTCAATGCTTTGGTTGAAAGCAGGAAGTAGAGCAGTGGGTGGAAGCTCACATACACACAGAAAAAAAGTTAAAACTTTTTCCATGGTCAGAGGGGGTTGGGGTTTTCACAAGGGACAGAAAAATGTTTAATTTAAAATGTGGTGGATCCAAAACTGGTTGTGCCCACCTCTAGGTGAAACCAAAACAGAGAAGGCACATTAAGTTCAGTTCCACTGAAAACACAGACCAAGCACAAAATGGAAAAGGTCAACACAGGATGGTGAGGGCTTCAAGTGATGCAGACAGAAAATTCCCCAGGAAAGTATTAGTGCGAATACAAACCAGCTGTGTTATTTAATGATGGGAGGCAGGTTCTCTGTGGCTCAACTTTTTATGTTTTCTTGTAACATCTGAGCATTCCACTTGGGCAATATTCACAGTTTGCGGAATCACTCATAAGTCTGCAGATTTTCAGTGAAAAGCCATTAAAGCAATGTGGCTCTCACTTTGCAATAAGCATGCCTGATCTTTGTTTCTTGTTTGCTTGCACTGTACATGTCTGTTGCAGTTTCATGTTCTTTTAATTTTGATAGATTCTGATTAATCACGAAACCTAAGAAATACAGCTGGAACTGAGATTTAACTCTTTTTGATACCTCAAAACCCCTTGATGCTCAACAGGCATGCAGAAACTTCTACAAGTCATCTTCTGAGTAAAAATACTGCCCAGCAGCCCACAGATACTGTCCAGACTGCTTCCTTCTCTCTCTTCCATTTACAACACTTAGCATGTACAAGGACCAGAAACTAGGCAAATCCTCCAGCTAGGATCGCCTCCAAAGAGATATTGCTGGCTCTGATGGCATTGCCATCAGTTGAACTACCATCTTCCTTTACCTGAGCACAAAGAAAAGGCTCAGCTGGAGGCTGATAAACATGTCAGAACATGGAGAAGTCTTGTAAATTGGGCATGTTGGGCCTTCGACTGCAGTGAATTAGTGCACGTTTCAGTCATGATCTCTCTGCTCAACAGCCGAGAGCCTGTGGTGCTACAGCTCACTTTGTGGTGTTTAGACAGACAGAAAGGGTATAACCTGTCCTAGTTTAAGCTCAGCTGTGAACATGGCACTGTATGTTTTCACTCCAGGTGGATATCTTGAGTAGAAAAAAAAAAACACTGTGAGGCTGCAAACCTGCTTTCTTTCACAATCTCTTGTTTTCGGGTGCTTGTATCTATAACAAACAGTTGCACATGAGGATGAGTTTTTCCAGACAAAGTCATTGTTCTAAAGGCAAGCAATTATTTTCAAAAGTAGGCACAAAAGCATTGCAGAACTATTATCTGGGAGGTGAGAGGAGTTGCAAACACCTCTTTCTCACAATAAAAAATTATCTGCTCTCCCATTGACTTATTCTATATCTGAGCTGACTGATTTTTGGCACTCAGCATGTTTAGCTTATACGTACTTAAGCTCCTAAAATGTACCACAGGAAGGCTAAGGTACACTTGAAAAGAAATATTTATGGGCTGTGTACAGGCAACAGCAAGATCATAGATAGCAAGAGAAGAGCTCTGATAAAGCAGCAGGCAGGGTACTCTGATAAGAATGCTTCAGCTGTAGTGTGTTGGACTGGCTGGGATGGAGTTAACTTTCCCCTCAGCAGCCCTCATAATGCTGTGCTGTGTGTTGGTGCCACAAAGGAGTTGATAATACAGTGGCACAGCACCAAGGCTGCCTCTCCAACACTCTCACTATTAGGCATGGGGGGGTCAAGATCTCAGGAGGAGACACAGCCAGGACAGGTGACCCAAGCTGAGCAAAGGAATATTCCATATGGCATCTGCTCAGCAATAAAAGCTAAGGGAAAGGTGGGGGGCGAGAGAGAGGGCATTCATGATTACTACATATACTGAAGTCCTGCTTCCCAAAAAATGGGAAGTAGAGAAAAAATCTTTTCTTTTGCTTCCATTTGTGACCTTTGCCTTTGGTTTATTATTCCTTTCTGTGGGAAAACACCTCAAGTATTTCCATCTTATTTTCTTATCCCATCTATCCTGCTGAGGAGGAAAGAAATAGATTGGCTTTGTGGGCACCTAATTATCTACAATACCACTCCAGTCCCTCCCTGCTCCTATTTTATTTTTTTCCCAAGAAGACATCACCTAGGGGAAAAGTACTCTGATTAATAAGTTCTCCCAGCTTCAGAGACACAGACATCGTATTTCCAGCTGAAAGCCTGAGTTACTAGGGAGGCTGGAATTGAAACATGTTTCAGCCTGTAAATCACAGGACTGTGTGCCACAGGCCAAGCTGTGTTTTGATTTGGTACAGCTTAAAGAGATTCCTATCAGAGTGCCCCACATAAACATCCAAAAAAAGATCACATTTCTAACCCCACAGCAAGGAGCAGATGTTATTTTCCATGATTCACATATGGGTTAAAAAAGTCAACAGAAGTGTTACAAAATGTTCAGTTCTGTTCAAAAATACCTACTAGCTATACATTAAGCAACCCTCCAAATACATGATAACTTCTGGGAATGTCAACCATAGAGTGTACAGACTGGTTGGTAAATTGCCTCTCAGTCAAAAATAGCGAGTGTGTGTGTTGAGCAAGGTCACTACAGTAGTTCAGAGCTTGTGGTCGGCAGCAGCCCACTGGATGCTGCTGAGTCTGCAATTTCGTGGCAATACAAATATCAACAGACTGGCCAAGCAGCACAGATTCCATTTTGTGTAACTAAGCACTGCAGGATATAGTCAAGACTGATTTATTAGAAACTTCATCAGCAGTGGAGTTAGGATTTCCCCATTACAGCCTTTTGAAGTGCAAATGTGAACAAAATTACACCATATTGCAAAACTAATATGCTTTATCCAAAGCTTTGCATATGATTTTGATTTTTAAATGCACAAGTCTGAACACATTCTTCGGAATGTTTGTTTGGTTTTTTTCCAGCTGGAGATACACTCAGATCTAAGTACATCAAAAGATAAAGTAGCTTCACTAAAATTTCTCTAGGGAAAAGACATAGCAACTCCAACTATTGAAAGAA
The DNA here is from genome assembly GCA_013397815.1 of Aleadryas rufinucha. Classification (NCBI taxonomy): domain Eukaryota; kingdom Metazoa; phylum Chordata; class Aves; order Passeriformes; genus Aleadryas; species Aleadryas rufinucha. The sequence continues at coordinate 46,334 of VZTH01002366.1, read as the reverse complement.
ACTGGCAATTTACATGAGATGAGGTGTATTTGGCAGCAGCAAAGTACATTTCTGGCCTTCTGTCATATCTCTATATCTCACAGTCATTGCTGAACTTTATTATTACAACAATCTTATGAAGAATGGCCTTATTTTTCTAGCACAGTGTGTATTTTATGTGTATAAGAACTGATACAAAGATCTCAAAAAGAGTTTTGGAGGTGGTGAAGGAAATCAGCATCTCCCTTTGGTTAATTCCATGAAAGGAAAAGAAAAGAATCTGCTCAGTTACTTATTGGGAACTATTCACCCAGCCGTAGCTAGATAGCTAAATACCAAAAATCTTGTATCTAGTCAGGAATCACCACAGGATCATCTCTTTACCATCTCCACACTTTGCTTTCTTGATCCTCTGAAATAATCAGAATTTTTTTTTTTTACAAGATATAGAGTCAAACTGCTTTTTTTCTCTAATCTAGCTATAGCTATCTATAAAATTATTTCAAATGAAACAATACTCTAGGTATATGTCATTTCTATTATAATCTTTTGAAGTTTCTGTGGGATCCTATTATGATTCCATTCTATTTTTATGTTTCCACAGAAGCCCAAATACCGAACACTGCCATTTCCATAAAATGTACATTCCTGACACTCATTACCACAACATCATTGCCTCATCCAAGCAGCAGTCAGGTGACTAATATCTTTCTTTTCAGTTCCTCACTCCACTGCTGCCTGTTACAGATTTCTTTACCACCTAAGCTTATTTTATTAGGTTCTCAAATTAACAGGTACCCTGATAAGTGTTTTCTGCAAGTGAAAATCTAAGTGCAGTATGCCTTCCCATGTGCTCTTAAACACGAGCCTCTGAAGGCTTGAGGGGTGGCAGGGGAGGGATGAAAGTCAGGCAGGAGACGAGAGGGAGTCTCGGCATGCTGGTGATAGAGCTGGTGGGGCTGTCAGTCCTGTTCATGGGACCTACACACACAGCAGCAATGTACAAATGTCTACTCAGCTTGTGTGATCGAGCTTACCAAGTAAAACTGCCAGACAAGATTTGTTGGGGGGGGTTCTGCCAGCATTTAGAGGATAGCTCTGTCCTCACTGAACCACAAATAGTACCGTCCAAGGACGATGCTGAGGAAATAAGATATATAGGAAATAAAAAACAAAATGCTTCAAGGATTTTAATTTGAGGCTGAGACAAGTTTCAGGAGTATGAATTGACATTTAGTTAAGAAGGGAACAGGAAGCAAAAAGAAAGCAGTGGTTAAAACAAAAATGTCAATCTAAAATTGCCATTAGTAGATTTTTTTAAGGTGTTGGGGTTGTTGGGTTTTTTTCCTCTTTAAAAGCTAAACATGAAAGTTCTTCAAACAGCCAGCCATCTGGCCCTTCCTGGATTTTAATGCAGCTCCTGAAATCTGATCTGAATTAATATAGGCAATAGTGTTCTTTGAAGTTAGCAAGCACATAAACACAAAAGCTTTATCAGTAGGGCCATTCATACAGCAGTAAGTGATTGTAGAGTAAATTTATCCAGCCACNGGGTCATGGTTCCCAAAAATGAACAAGGAACATTTGCTAAAACCCAGGGTTCTATGCTAAAAAAACCCTTGGCTCTCTCACAGAGTCCTGTTAGGAGTTAGGTGTAATTTTCCGGGACACCATTGGATTCTTCTTGGGCTTCATTAGTTCCTGATGAACATTTACATATTGGTGTAAGAGAAGACGTCAAGAGTCACTGCATAGCATTCTTGTAGATTAAATTGCTCATTACCCTGACTTGCTGATGAAGGCTTGCAGCACTCTTTGTAAGGGCTTTGTTCCCAGTTTTACCCTACTAGAATACAAGTAATTTCTCTAATTAAAATCCTGTTTCTTTAATTGAACTAAATTGTGACCACAGTTACTTGCCATGATCCACAGAGTTGAGCAAAGTTTAGAATACTGATTACACTTTTGGCTTTTCACCACAGAGTCCAGATGAAGTGGGGTTTTTTTTTACTGTGGAAAAGGAAGAAAAATAAAGAAATCCAGCCTTTGAAATAAGAAAGAAACATTCAACATTTCAAGGTCAAGGGCACAAGCTGAAGCCAGTGAAGGTTCTGCTTTTCATGCCTGTGGGCCCCTGTTATGAAATTACTGCTTTGCATTTGCCTTCTCCTTTTGCTGTCTTCCCCTCAATGCTTTGGTTGAAAGCAGGAAGTAGAGCAGTGGGTGGAAGCTCACATACACACAGAAAAAAAGTTAAAACTTTTTCCATGGTCAGAGGGGGTTGGGGTTTTCACAAGGGACAGAAAAATGTTTAATTTAAAATGTGGTGGATCCAAAACTGGTTGTGCCCACCTCTAGGTGAAACCAAAACAGAGAAGGCACATTAAGTTCAGTTCCACTGAAAACACAGACCAAGCACAAAATGGAAAAGGTCAACACAGGATGGTGAGGGCTTCAAGTGATGCAGACAGAAAATTCCCCAGGAAAGTATTAGTGCGAATACAAACCAGCTGTGTTATTTAATGATGGGAGGCAGGTTCTCTGTGGCTCAACTTTTTATGTTTTCTTGTAACATCTGAGCATTCCACTTGGGCAATATTCACAGTTTGCGGAATCACTCATAAGTCTGCAGATTTTCAGTGAAAAGCCATTAAAGCAATGTGGCTCTCACTTTGCAATAAGCATGCCTGATCTTTGTTTCTTGTTTGCTTGCACTGTACATGTCTGTTGCAGTTTCATGTTCTTTTAATTTTGATAGATTCTGATTAATCACGAAACCTAAGAAATACAGCTGGAACTGAGATTTAACTCTTTTTGATACCTCAAAACCCCTTGATGCTCAACAGGCATGCAGAAACTTCTACAAGTCATCTTCTGAGTAAAAATACTGCCCAGCAGCCCACAGATACTGTCCAGACTGCTTCCTTCTCTCTCTTCCATTTACAACACTTAGCATGTACAAGGACCAGAAACTAGGCAAATCCTCCAGCTAGGATCGCCTCCAAAGAGATATTGCTGGCTCTGATGGCATTGCCATCAGTTGAACTACCATCTTCCTTTACCTGAGCACAAAGAAAAGGCTCAGCTGGAGGCTGATAAACATGTCAGAACATGGAGAAGTCTTGTAAATTGGGCATGTTGGGCCTTCGACTGCAGTGAATTAGTGCACGTTTCAGTCATGATCTCTCTGCTCAACAGCCGAGAGCCTGTGGTGCTACAGCTCACTTTGTGGTGTTTAGACAGACAGAAAGGGTATAACCTGTCCTAGTTTAAGCTCAGCTGTGAACATGGCACTGTATGTTTTCACTCCAGGTGGATATCTTGAGTAGAAAAAAAAAAACACTGTGAGGCTGCAAACCTGCTTTCTTTCACAATCTCTTGTTTTCGGGTGCTTGTATCTATAACAAACAGTTGCACATGAGGATGAGTTTTTCCAGACAAAGTCATTGTTCTAAAGGCAAGCAATTATTTTCAAAAGTAGGCACAAAAGCATTGCAGAACTATTATCTGGGAGGTGAGAGGAGTTGCAAACACCTCTTTCTCACAATAAAAAATTATCTGCTCTCCCATTGACTTATTCTATATCTGAGCTGACTGATTTTTGGCACTCAGCATGTTTAGCTTATACGTACTTAAGCTCCTAAAATGTACCACAGGAAGGCTAAGGTACACTTGAAAAGAAATATTTATGGGCTGTGTACAGGCAACAGCAAGATCATAGATAGCAAGAGAAGAGCTCTGATAAAGCAGCAGGCAGGGTACTCTGATAAGAATGCTTCAGCTGTAGTGTGTTGGACTGGCTGGGATGGAGTTAACTTTCCCCTCAGCAGCCCTCATAATGCTGTGCTGTGTGTTGGTGCCACAAAGGAGTTGATAATACAGTGGCACAGCACCAAGGCTGCCTCTCCAACACTCTCACTATTAGGCATGGGGGGGTCAAGATCTCAGGAGGAGACACAGCCAGGACAGGTGACCCAAGCTGAGCAAAGGAATATTCCATATGGCATCTGCTCAGCAATAAAAGCTAAGGGAAAGGTGGGGGGCGAGAGAGAGGGCATTCATGATTACTACATATACTGAAGTCCTGCTTCCCAAAAAATGGGAAGTAGAGAAAAAATCTTTTCTTTTGCTTCCATTTGTGACCTTTGCCTTTGGTTTATTATTCCTTTCTGTGGGAAAACACCTCAAGTATTTCCATCTTATTTTCTTATCCCATCTATCCTGCTGAGGAGGAAAGAAATAGATTGGCTTTGTGGGCACCTAATTATCTACAATACCACTCCAGTCCCTCCCTGCTCCTATTTTATTTTTTTCCCAAGAAGACATCACCTAGGGGAAAAGTACTGTGATTAGTAAGTTCTCCCAGCTTCAGAGACACAGACATCGTATTTCCAGCTGAAAGCCTGAGTTACTAGGGAGGCTGGAATTGAAACATGTTTCAGCCTGTAAATCACAGGACTGTGTGCCACAGGCCAAGCTGTGTTTTGATTTGGTACAGCTTAAAGAGATTCCTATCAGAGTGCCCCACATAAACATCCAAAAAAAGATCACATTTCTAACCCCACAGCAAGGAGCAGATGTTATTTTCCATGATTCACATATGGGTTAAAAAAGTCAACAGAAGTGTTACAAAATGTTCAGTTCTGTTCAAAAATACCTACTAGCTATACATTAAGCAACCCTCCAAATACATGATAACTTCTGGGAATGTCAAACATAGAGTGTACAGACTGGTTGGTAAATTGCCTCTCAGTCAAAAATAGCGAGTGTGTGTGTTGAGCAAGGTCACTACAGTAGTTCAGAGCTTGTGGTCGGCAGCAGCCCACTGGATGCTGCTGAGTCTGCAATTTCGTGGCAATACAAATATCAACAGACTGGCCAAGCAGCACAGAGTCCATTTTGTGTAACTAAGCACTGCAGGATATAGTCAAGACTGATTTATTAGAAACTTCATCAGCAGTGGAGTTAGGATTTCCCCATTACAGCCTTTTGAAGTGCAAATGTGAACAAAATTACACCATATTGCAAAACTAATATGCTTTATCCAAAGCTTTGCATATGATTTTGATTTTTAAATGCACAAGTCTGAACACATTCTTCGGAATGTTTGTTTGGTTTTTTTCCAGCTGGAGATACACTCAGATCTAAGTACATCAAAAGATAAAGTAGCTTCACTAAAATTTCTCTAGGGAAAAGACATAGCAATCCCAACTATTGAAAGAAACTGGCAATTTACATGAGATGAGGTGTATTTGGCAGCAGCAAAGTACATTTCTGGCCTTCTGTCATATCTCTATATCTCACAGTCATTGCTGAACTTTATTATTACAACAATCTTATGAAGAATGGCCTTATTTTTCTAGCACAGTGTGTATTTTATGTGTATAAGAACTGATACAAAGATCTCAAAAAGAGTTTTGGAGGTGGTGAAGGAAATCAGCATCTCCCTTTGGTTAATTCCATGAAAGGAAAAGAAAAGAATCTGCTCAGTTACTTATTGGGAACTATTCACCCAGCCGTAGCTAGATAGCTAAATACCAAAAATCTTGTATCTAGTCAGGAATCACCACAGGATCATCTCTTTACCATCTCCACACTTTGCTTTCTTGATCCTCTGAAATAATCAGAATTTTTTTTTTTTACAAGATATAGAGTCAAACTGCTTTTTTTCTCTAATCTAGCTATAGCTATCTATAAAATTATTTCAAATGAAACAATACTCTAGGTATATGTCATTTCTATTATAATCTTTTGAAGTTTCTGTGGGATCCTATTATGATTCCATTCTATTTTTATGTTTCCACAGAAGCCCAAATACCGAACACTGCCATTTCCATAAAATGTACATTCCTGACACTCATTACCACAACATCATTGCCTCATCCAAGCAGCAGTCAGGTGACTAATATCTTTCTTTTCAGTTCCTCACTCCACTGCTGCCTGTTACAGATTTCTTTACCACCTAAGCTTATTTTATTAGGTTCTCAAATTAACAGGTACCCTGATAAGTGTTTTCTGCAAGTGAAAATCTAAGTGCAGTATGCCTTCCCATGTGCTCTTAAACACGAGCCTCTGAAGGCTTGAGGGGTGGCAGGGGAGGGATGAAAGTCAGGCAGGAGACGAGAGGGAGTCTCGGCATGCTGGTGATAGAGCTGGTGGGGCTGTCAGTCCTGTTCATGGGACCTACACACACAGCAGCAATGTACAAATGTCTACTCAGCTTGTGTGATCGAGCTTACCAAGTAAAACTGCCAGACAAGATTTGTTGGGGGGGGTTCTGCCAGCATTTAGAGGATAGCTCTGTCCTCACTGAACCACAAATAGTACCGTCCAAGGACGATGCTGAGGAAATAAGATATATAGGAAATAAAAAACAAAATGCTTCAAGGATTTTAATTTGAGGCTGAGACAAGTTTCAGGAGTATGAATTGACATTTAGTTAAGAAGGGAACAGGAAGCAAAAAGAAAGCAGTGGTTAAAACAAAAATGTCAATCTAAAATTGCCATTAGTAGATTTTTTTAAGGTGTTGGGGTTGTTGGGTTTTTTTCCTCTTTAAAAGCTAAACATGAAAGTTCTTCAAACAGCCAGCCATCTGGCCCTTCCTGGATTTTAATGCAGCTCCTGAAATCTGATCTGAATTAATATAGGCAATAGTGTTCTTTGAAGTTAGCAAGCACATAAACACAAAAGCTTTATCAGTAGGGCCATTCATACAGCAGTAAGTGATTGTAGAGTAAATTTATCCAGCCACAGCCTGTCCCAGCACAAAAACCATTCCCAACAAAGCACGTAATTTCAAGGATGGGATCCCACACAGTCTCCAGTTACACATGTGATGTGTGGGGCACTAAATAGGAACAAGAGTGGGATTGACCCTGTGACCTCTAGGACAAGATGCAGGGTTGTTACGCAGGCATCTGTGGCCTCAGCAGCTCGATGATTATATAGCAACAACAGTGTGCTGAAACTTTAAAAAGATCTGAAAACAAAGTTCTTCTTGTGTTGTTCAATAGCTACGCAGTGTTAAAGAGCCTGTCAGGGTCTCCCTCACAGGATGGCACAGGACAAACTGATCTGTGGTCTTTAACTTTACCCCTCTGCCCAGAACAACATAGCAACAGACTCTTCTATCTCTGTCTTGTGAGAGATATCCTACCCACGACTTCCTTCCTACAGTCCAGATTAGCAACAATTTCTGTCGACATAGTTCAAAATGTGTGTTTAATAATATAGAGTAATACTGAGGAACATAGAACAATGCAGAATGACATTAAGTATCTGATTAATCTCTGGGGTATCCTATACCATCAGAAAACCCTGAAGGTTTCCCCAAAGTCAGCAGTAAGACCTTCCTCAGCTCCACTTTCCTGATCTTCCCATTCCCATTCAAGCCTGCCAGGATTGTCACCTGCCAGATGCACTCTCAGATGAAGTCATCAGCTCAACATCCTTACTTCCATCACCATCTCCATTCTTCCAGCCATACCTCCACCTCTGGAGATGGCATGATGTAAAGAACAGTCACAGTTTCATTAGACCACAAAGCTGACCAGATACCCCCATCTGAGAGCAATGTTTTCTATCACGGCCAGGCAGGGCCCAATTTACATGGAACTGTGGCAGCCCCAGGATCACATTTTGGATTTTCATACAACTTTTCCTGTATAATTGAATTTCCCCAGAAATGTAAGTTTCTAGCATGGCAGGCATTCTTACCTCTAGCTTTTTCCTAAAAAATTGTCAGCAGGTAATAGTTCATTATTTATTACTGTTGTTCTGCAGTTTTGCTGTTCCCATCTCATATCACAGTCTAATTCGGGAATCTTCTTCTATGAGGAACTTTATTATTTTGATGATATTTTTCAACTCTTTGATGGTTGGAATAGGTATGAGTAGTTACACATCTAAATCTGTATTTCCTTCCAAATTACCTAAACTCAATCTCACATCAGACATGAATTTTTCCTGAAAATTCTGTCTAGCTACTTAAATTTGAATACGCATGGTAATGTCTCCTCTTAATAGTATCTCAGGAAACTGGTAACAGTTCAGAACAACCCCAACATGTATTTTATCTCTAGCTAACAAACAAATTTGTAAGATTTTTATTTCATATATCAGTGTTCCACTGCCAAAAAAAAAAAAAGGCTCCTTTGAATTGTTTGAACTATATTTCTGTCACAGAAAGCATATAGATTCCAGGCTCTCACTGTAATTTTGAAATCAATATAAAATATTCCCAACCCTGCATATGGCTATTTCCCATTATTATATTATTTTCATATGACATGTTAGCACATTTTTCTGTCTCATATTTTCTTCTGTGCAAGATTGTCCCAGTTTCAGCCAGGACAGTGGTGGTTTTTGCAGTAGACAGGAAGGGACATGGATAGCACCAGGATGTTATTCCATACCACCTCACACCTTTTCTGGGAATGGGGGAAGGGGTCTCTTCCAGGTTGGAGTAGGCTGGTGGAGGGAGCAGTTGGGTTTTGTTTGCTGTCGAGGGGGTTCCCTGTGAATCGTTTGCCTCTTTCTTGTACCCTCCATCACTAGCATTGTTGCTCTTAGTGTTCATTGTCTTATCTTATTGCTGTTTCCAGTAAGTTGTTCTTATCTCAACCCAGGATCTTTACCTTTTCTGCCTCCAATTCTCCCCTCCACTCCACCTCAAGGCAAAGGGGAGAGGGAAGGGGGAGCAAGCAAGTGGCACATGGTTTGGGGAGTCTCAGTGGGAGCACTAAATTGGGGAGTACCATTCCCAAGCCATGACAAAGATGCACAGAATGAAAGTCATGACTAAGATTAACATGCAAGGGATCAAATTATTTGGGAATACACTGATCTCGGTAATTTTGTCCAGAAGATCTTAGTCTAAGTGATAGTCATCTAATCATTTTTCTAAGACTTGAAGGGGAATTTATAAACTTGACATGGTCAATATATAATTATGGACTTTCCCCATGGCATTTCAATATATTTATCTGTTGAAACCAAGTCTCTCTCAAGTTTGTATTTAGTTCATGGTTGAACAGAACCTAACCACACTATCTTATAGAAGAGGCTTTACCAAATCCTTTTGGCAAACACAAAAGAGGTTTGTAGATATTTTTAGCTAAAACAGACCTCTTATGAAAGCAAGCAAGCAAGCAAAAAGTGACATTTTCACATTTGTGGATTTAGACCCCAAGCAAGAAATCTGTCTTTCTTTTCATTGGGGGTTTGGTGGGTTTGATTTGGGACTTTTGTGGCAATAGTCCTTTCAGAGCAGTGCTCCTTTCAGTTGTCCAACAACAAGTTCTTCTTGTTATTATCATTCCTTATTTTTCCCTTTCTATAAGGTCTTGAATACATTCCTGCAGTCTCTCAGCTTCTACCTGCTGAAGAACTATGCTCCACCTTTGCATGATAATCTTCTAGGTAACTGATCCGGGCAACTGAATTAAGCAAAAACATTCCCATATTCTGCTCCAGGGAAGAGTTGTGTCCTTTCCTGTCTGCTGGAGCGATTATGAGGTGCTAGCTTGAGCTTAATAGTGATCAGCTTGTACCCTGTGGCATGTTCAGTTTTTGTCTAGGTACTTTACTTTTGCTCCATTTTTGTTTGTCTAGGTTTAGTCCAGCTTATATGGTTCTTTTCAGATCTGCTCAGAGTCTCTGGTAATGCTCTTCCACTATTTTTTCATCAATCAGAATCTCTCCTTAGACCATCAAGGCTAGCTGCATTTCAGCTCAACTCAAGTGCCTGAGCCAACCCAAACAGGATCTTGAGGAACCTGTGTCTCCCCAAAGGGCTGCTGAATGTGAAAATCCTCTGCTCTGTTCTCCTCCTGGAACCTGCCAGCACCCTCCTGGTGCAGCAAGCACATGAAAATATTTAGCAATTAGCCATTTTGAAAAAAAAATTTCCTTTGTAGGTAGAGGTAAAAAGTCCTATTTCTTATGTATGTGTTGAAGTATTTGATTCTATAAATAAGCAGCTGTTTCCATCTACCCTTCCCCCAACATCTCTTCGATTATACACACGGAAATTTCAGACACTGGTGGAGTACACACTACATGGATAAATGCTTCTCTAAGTCTCTATTTCATCACTAATACTTACCTGTACAAAGAACTGCCTTTGAAGACTGGAGCTTGTGGAGCCTGGTGATCCTGCTCTTACCTCTCCAGTTTTTTCAGCAGCTGATACAGTTACAATATTGGAGTCTCCCTACGCTTCTTTGCAAATTTGCTTCCTTGCAAAAGCCAACCTTCACACCTACTCCTCACGAGAGCTTGACTTTGCTACTGATCATCATTAAATAAAGTGTTCTCTTTGGGAGGAGTCATAGCAACTATTACAGTTACCTTCTTGTCCCCTCAAGGACAAGTGAGAGTGATTTGAGTGAGAGCAAGAGGGGAAGTCCAGATGGAGGGACCCACCAATGATTCTGAGATGTTGGCTGCAGTCAAGTATTGACTTCAAGTCAAGTTTTAGGTGAAATCCAATTGTTCGCCCGGCTGTCCCCTCCCTCCCGCAGTGCCAGCACTCTGGTTTCGCAGGAAGGCAGCCCATACACACACTGAGCCTGTGTGTCTCTGGGGCAGTTATCTTAGGAGAGGCAGGTGCTCTTGAATTAGGGCTGCAAGAGCACTGAGGGAACAGACATATGGCACTCCTTCTCCCAAAGGATGTGTCTGCCCCCAGCAACACGACTCCACAGAGGTCCTGTGCCAGCCTTGAGGTGCACTGGGCGAGGCAGGAAGGAGACAGGTCAACCAGCCCCACGGCTCATAGCCTGGTGGCAGCAGCTTTCACCCACCTTTTTCCCACCACCCACAAAAACTCCTGTGACATAATACACTTCTACTCAGCATCTGGGTCCTGGCTCCTTTTTCACGTTCACTTGTAACATGACAGGGAGCCAGACACTAAGCTGTGGATTTGCACCAAGTGAGATAGAGTCTTCTGGCTGGGGATGCAAGACTGTTTACAGTATTTCTGAATTTGACCACTCAAATGTTGTACAAATGTAGCCAATATTTCTCAGATGTTGGCCCTCTGGGTCATGGAATGTATCCTGAACCATGTTTGGGGGACATTCAGCATGAAAAGGGTCTCTATGCAAGCGGAGGGTTCAGGAAAGTACCATAACAGAAACAGAAAGAGATAGTGATCACAGTGCATTAGGGCATTTTCTGCACCACTACAAGAAATAGTGATGGTAAAAATCAATTTTATAAGGTTAGAAACTGTAGAGTTGCCCATGGAGCTGGGTGAGTCACCAACATGCAAGGGGTGGGGAGGAAGGAGCAATTGACACTACTTTCTCCAGTTAGGCAGAGGACTTTGCACTCAGCTTGCCTCCCTGGTCATTTATAAAGGTTTAGTCTAAACAGAAGCAAAAGATTTGTGGATAACATCCACCAAAGATTATTTCTTCCTTTTCTGCATTTGTTGTAAAGAGGTATGTGCTCCCCTGAGCAATTCATGTTATTGAGAAATAAAAGCTATTTATTCAGTATGTAAAACCTTCCAAAGAAGAAATGCCCATCAAGCCCAGGCGCAGTCCTAGCCACTAGTATATGACAAATTCTTCTCTTCTGCCATGAAAGCCTTTTACAGGTGTGTGAATTTCCAAAGGCATGGCCAATGCTCAGTCACTCCAGTAGCTCCCCAGAGAATGCCATAAACAAAACATTTGCTGGACACAGCCCATAATGTTGGCAAACAAGCAGAAATAAAAGCAGACAGCTACCACTGTTTCATCTGCTTTGTCTTTTCTTCTAGTGAGCATTTATGGGGGGTGTGCACACATACACATTTGCATGTATGGGCATTTAGGGGTTCCTGTGAGCAGGGGGACACCGGCAGCTGCTTTTGCTTGGGCTGATGGGATGTCCATGCCAGGAGCATCTCCCCAGAGCAGCAGGGAGGAGAAGCTAGAGTGCTCCCGACTTGGGCACTCCTATCCTGGGGCCAGACTTGTTGGAGGTTTCCTCTTCTGTAAACTCTGGCTTTTGTTTCCTGTGGTTCACAGGCCAGCAGTGCCCAGGACCAGGAGTGCCTCAGAGAAGGCAAGTCCATCCACTAGCAATTACTTCAGAGGTGGATTGACATCAAATACAAACACCTCCACTCCTTACCACGTATTATTATGGACTTAACAGCATCAGTCCTTATGCATGTGACCAAAGCAAGACTCAGCAGTCTAGCCTGAAACTGCTCACCAAGGAGTTTGCCTCAGTTTTGCATTTGGGAGATGTGTATTCGAGGATTTACGGTGGCCCTTGCTCTGGCACCAGACCCACTGGCACAGACCACCCAGGCCATGCAGGAGGGTTTGGGGGTAGCAGTGGAGCAAAGCAGAATCTAGCATGTCTTTCTTACCTAAAAGAGCTCAGCATCAGACCCACACTAAAACAGCTGGTGGTCTACTTGGGCCTTTGCAGTCACGCTCCTCTTGCAAACACTGTTTTCTCTAGTGGAGGATACTACTAAATCAGTCATGCAACAATACCTAAGGGCAGAGACCTGTCATCATCTCTTCCTGAATAACTGATTGAAAGGTTCTAGTCACAATCTCCTGCACTAGGATTCAGAGGTGAGGGCTAAGGAAGGGCAAAGTCAGTCATGCCATAAACCAGTGCAAATCTATTAGGTGGTAGAGAAGACCATGAGGAAAATTCGGCCAGACCTTCCAACCTGAAGTCAAAACACAAATATATACACTAATCTCAAAATTAAAATGCCTCAGATACTTATGTAAAGGCTGTTATAGCTGCTACAGACATAAGGTCATAAGATTTTGATTGACATATTTAGGAATTGATCATTATATGCCTTGTAAACAACATACAATAGTGTCTTAAAATTCAGTCAAGTCTGCAGGCCCATGAAATTGTTTACAGTTTTTTAATAGCCCTCTGAAAAATCAGTGCTGATGAATGCTGTGATTCTTGTGACTGAAACAAAAGCAAGGCATTTCAAAGATTTTGTCCAACAACAAGTTCTGCCATTAGGGCAACATACATGCCAGTATGCCATGTAGCTTCATTTTTGAGACAATATTGATCTTTCAGTCTGTACTTATGGCACTAGAAAAGGAATTTATATACAATGGAAAGGCTTTGCTCTTGATTTCACCTCTGGCTAAAAATCTAGTCAGAAGTAATTCTGGAAAATCCTGAACAAATGACAGAAACAGTCTGTTTGATACTTATTGCCACTATTAATCAAGACTGTATTCTAGCTAAATAGCACAAATGGTATGACAGCAGACATGGCAATGTAGAGGTATCTGCAAAAACTGTGTCTGATTGCAGAATTGGGATAACTCCAAGCAGTCTCTGTTCCCATCATACCTCCCAGATTTCATCCAGCTTTGGATTCCACTACCCAGGTACAACGCATTCGTTTTGATCCTCTGACTGCACTTTTTCCCCCAGTGGCTGTGTTAGCCTACAATAGCTTCCTTTTCCTGTTTAAAAGAATATGTTTTTGGGCTACATTGTGAATTTATCAGTAGGAGCTGCTCATTTTCAATACTGCTTAAGGTGAACAGCTTTCCCTTCTCGTGTCCTTTTAGCGCAATTGTACTTTCTTTTTCCACATGAAGCACAGCTATGACCCCACTCATACCCTGAGGCAGTTTTTGTGGTATTAACAGCGCTCTTCCAAGAGCACATAGGTTCATAAGTTTATAAGATATGTTTCCTAACATTAGCATGCAACTGTGTTGCTATAATAACATCATTTCTGCACTTATTTTTTGTGCCTTCATGTTTACATTGGAGATGGTTCAAATTTCTCCTGCAAGGAGGTGTTTTCATCATTCCTTTCCAATCGTTCACTAACTATACAGAACTGTGAATGGTGTATGCCCAGTTGTGTAGGCTAATGCTGGATTTTTCAAAGTAGTTGCACTGTAACAAGAAAGCTTCAGTCTGTGATTTCAGTCCAACAATGTCTGTGGTGTCTGTGGGTTGTGGATATCTTGGGTGTGAGTCTGTTTAATGAGTGTGTTTAACAAGTCATCATGTATTTTAATGTATTTTAAATTCTGAAAAGTTGGACACGTGCAATAAGCAAACACAAATGCTTATATTATCTACTCTAAGGCATTTAGAATGGCTCAACACCTTTGATTCAGCCCAGTGTCCATCTCCTTGCATGGGCTGGTCTTTGTAGCCCAAGGAAAAGGTCTTACAGCAGTCATAACTACTCCGCTTTACATAAACCTATTTAGTGAATATGAAGTTCTACAATGAGATGTGTTTTGGGTTTGTTGTGGGCTTTTTACAATTTTTCTTTGATCCATCTTTTATTTAATAATGATTCAGGCCAGAGAGCAGTGATCATCTCTAAACAACCAAAATGCAGGTTGAAGATATTGAAGCCCACAGGACCAGCAGCTTAAAACCGTATTTCCTCAAGTGCCTATGTAAATCTTCATTAAGCCATATCTTTTCCCATTCCTCCACAAAAAAAAAAAAAAAAAAAAAAAAAAAAAAAAAAAAAAAAAACCACCAAGTATTGTCACACTGCACTAATTCTATTAGCTGAAAGAAACCACTGTATGTTGGGTGCCTTCATAGACCTGGTCTGAAAGATGCCTAATGGATGAATTGATGATTTCTATTATGCATATTGAAAGTCTAATTCTTGCCTTGCTTTGCCATGTGTTTATATCAACTAATCACAAAAGTGTCATTTACTTCTTTTGTTATCATCTTTTATTTGCCAGATTAGAGTTTGATTTTGTCAGACAATTTAAATCTGATGCTCTCTAACCCAAGGACTGATATTAAGATGAAAAGATGCAGAGTAGGGAAAAGTACAGCTTCTCTTCACATTCTTCAGCTCATCACAAGTTGCCAAAAAGATGAGCCTTGTTTGTATTTCAGAAACTCAGCAAACTGCCAGATATTTATGATCTATATGGATACAAATCTTTATGAAATATAGTCTCAGCTTGGAAGTTGCTCCTTTCATGGTTGATTTACAGTGCATAGTTATCGCCTAATTATTTCATTGTGCCTTTTGCCAGGGTATGAATAATTCATGATCCTTCTTTAACAAAACCAAGAACAGGTTGATTCATGATCTTGATCCACAGCCACAATTATAAAAAGCATATGAATATTGGAACAGTTCAGGATTTGGAATGATGAGAGCAAGACCAAGCTTCACATTCTATCTAGATTATCCATATTAGCATGCAGAGGTTTTATGGTAAGGACAATGCTGAGCAAGAGATGGAAAGAATGTGCAATTCATTACTTGCTAAACACTGCTGAAACCCGGCCACTTAGTTATTCCATCAGCCTCCTGGGCTGGCCATGGACTACCTTCATGGTAGCATTGCTCAGGTGTTGGCTGTGGACTCATGTTAGTCGGTGAGTCAGAAAGCTGAGTGTGATCAAAGGACAGACACTGTCTAGAAGATAAATTTATTGCTCACATTGCACCCTCTACCGTCTAACTCCTGTAACAGCTCTGGGCAAAGTCTGACTCCTTGTTGGTCTGTGTTACCGTGGACAGAGAAGTAATTCAAGGGAAAAAGCCAAAGTAAAGGAAAAGGCCACATCAGTAACAAGTAAATCTGCATGAGAAGATCAGAAATGAGTGGCTATAATTTTTGTCAAATGGCTGACTGACGAATTGTTAAGGCCAAACCTTTAATCCTGATTGCATTACAAGTCTGAGTCCAATTAAAGAGGGGAGACCCTCCTTAATGAGGTCAGCAGCACATTGCCAGTAGAATGTGAGCCACAGGATTAGAAAACCCATCTTCCTTCCTAGACCATTAGATATATTCGAGGTTCAGATGCTAAAAGTCAATCAAGGTGTCTAAGCAGGTCTGTGGAGAACAAGGGCCATAGCTGTCGTTTATTAGACATCCCATCTCACTGACAATCATAGGCAAAGCACTTCAAGCTGCCAGGTTAGGAGGATGGGTAAAAGCACTGGAATAGGTTGGAGAGTGGGAAGTTTTCTACTTTAGTAGAAAGTGGAAGTAGAAAGTTTCCTTCTACTTCCTCCAACCAGAAGCACCTTTTTATTAGAGTATATCATTGCCCCACACTGTCCTGTTAATCATCCTGCTCCACCACTGCATGCTACAGAACACAGCTTTCAACACTAAAAAGCTCAGCCTGATACCAAATTCCTACCCAAAATGAATTACTGATGACTCAAGAACCAGATGACTTCCCACTTGCTCAGAGCTGGCTTACTTCATAGATCCCAAATAGGGATCTAGAGAGTGATACTAGAATTTGGACCCTGATCTCAAGCATATGAAGACATGCTATACAATACAGAGAGAAATCCATCTCTAGAGAGGTGAGACTGTACACTCCCACTGAGATGTGTAAAATGGGTGGGATGGCACATCCGTGCTGGTATCTGTTATTCCTCAGTGGCTATAGGGGAATCTAGATAGAGTTTGGACTAGATGCTTAACTTTTAGCCAGTTCACCTGGGAAGAATTAATCCTACTCACCAAGCCCTACCCTGCAAGGCTTACAATCCAAAGGGACATGCATGTCATAAGGAAAAAAGGCACTAGATAAAGAATGGAAGAATATTTCTGTATGTATAAAGATAAAATATGGATATTCAGTCCATGGTAATTACTCATTATCACAAGAGAAAGAGGCATTTCAATCTTTACTTCTATTAAAAGAATTAAAACTTTACCAAAGGTTCTTCTGATCTCACTTTAGTTAGTATAAACATGGCACTATTCTATACATGCCAATAGAGACAAACAGGTATTTACTGGAGTCGGAGAATATGGCTTCCTGTTCAGTGTCTGGACAGCATTACAGAGGACTCAGCACTCCCAGCACTTCCAGGGCAGTGTTGAGGAGATTATCAGAAGACAGCGGGTGGCAGCCTACATAATCATGTTTGTGGCTGTGTCCTCAGATTCAGCTTTTCACAACACAGGGTTTAAAAGAGGAACTGATGCAGGCTTTCTTTTATTGCAGCCAGGCATAATAAAAAAAAACCCAAAGTCTGCTCCTCTCAGAAACCAAGCAAATGAGCAGTTCTACTGCAGTTATTTCAGACATGTATCTCTGGAGACCTGTTAGTTTTGCATCATGCTCTGCTGTTGCTCAGGGATACTGTGGTCATAGGGATCAGCAAAGCAACAACTTCCTTCAATAGCTCTGTGAGGGAGGAGACATAAAATTCCATTAAATACCAGGTCTATGATAAAGGTTGCAACAATGGTGCCTGTTACACTGGAAGGAGCAGTTTACCCCACTTTATTCTTAAACGTTCATTGTGATGCACTTTGCTTTTAAGCATTTACAGCAGAAGAGGGGGAAGTATTATAAGAGCTAAGCAAGGAGTCATGCTTCAGGATGGTTGTCAGCTGAGATTTTTTAAAGCAAAGATTTGTCTCTCAAGAGACTTAGCAAGAGCCAGAGGCTTTAAAAAACAGTCTGCACAAAGCACCAGACAGCATGGAGCAGGAGGCCACTCTGCAGTGCTTGGACTTGACAAGCAACCTTTTCCCTCTTTGACTTCTGTCATTTTAGGACAGTAATCTGCTACTCTCAGATTGCTGTCCTTGGCAAATACTGAAGCACAGCCAATACATGGATATCCTTGCTCATAACTGAAACACAGGCTAGGAAACTCAGAGCCTAGACTAGGAGGAGCTCACCACAAAAAATATCTTCTCCTCTCATATTATCACCTCTGCTTCATAGCATTTGACATGAGCCTCAGCCTTTCTTGATTGTTTAAACGCACTGAACGTGTTAAAGATAAGAGAGCTCTCAGCCAGCTAATGCATGGGAAAAGGTTAAACTTTTACTTAGAAAGAGCTATGCAGAGTTCTTGTCTTGTAAGAGCTTCTAAAGGTGGCTACAAATGGATCTTCTCTAGCATATTTCATGCCAGTGGAAATGTAGTGCAAATAAACATTTGACAGGAAAATCATGGACTGCAAATGTTGGGTGAATTAAATACAAGTGTGGATGTAATCTGTTCACTTTGTTACCGTGATGTCTAATGCAAACTAACATTGAATAAAAACAAAGCATTCACCCCACATGCATGATAACTTTTAGTAGTTGCTTCATGATAGGCACATAATCAAATTTGCCAGCTGTCCTGCCAGGAATGGACTTGATACAAGGCATGGGGTTTCTGCATGTATTGCAACGGTATCTCCTGTCTGAACTTGTGCAGATTGTATCTTCCAGGTGTTTAATACCCACTATCCAAATCCCACAGGATCAAAAAGGATTTCTACATAGCTTGAATCCATAAAGAAACAAAGATATTTGGGGCTGGTCCCAGGAACACATTTGCCATACAAGGCACAGCAGACCCAGGTGCCATGGGTAAACACAGGAAAGGCAAAAGCAAAAATCAGAGCTTAAACCCAGGCCATGTCACTGCATGCAAAGGACATGCTGGTTTGACCAAGGTTGAGCATATAACTCTATTTTAGGAAAGGCTCTATATCAAGACATCAAGCTGGTTTTTTGTGTAGTGAAAATTCAGCAAGTAAGTAAAAAAATCATAAAAATTAAAAAGCATAAAAATAAATTATTCTCCTCAAACTGCATCTACTAAATCAGGACAGCAGAGCCCAGAAACAAAATGAGTGTTGTTTCAGTAGAGCAAAGTGACAGGGCCAACAGCAGATGCACTTCTTGGCACCGAGTTCTGCAAATTTTGTGAGCAGCAGGGATGAACCTGTTTCACCAAAGATTAAGTCTACATAAAAGCATCACATTCAGCATTTGGAAAGAGGCTCATCTATTGTACTGGCAAGCAGCACCAAAGAGAGTACCCTGGAGACAAAATGTGAGGCTACTTAGAAACACACTTGCCAACCTGAAAAAAGAGGCAGCACAATGGTAACTAGTGAAGAAACAGCTGGGCTTGGTGGCACCAGGCTGTGTCTTTCAACCCGTGCTATCAACACTTGTTCATACAGCCAGCGTATTGTGAAGAAGTGCTTGTCGCTTTCCATTTGGTCACAGAGAGATGAATAGGGCCCAGTGTCAAAGGAGGCAGGTTAGGGGCTTGGGTTTGTTTTCCTTTAATACTCAACAATATTGGCAAGGCTACAGTTACATGATAAGACTGGCCATGTGCAAATTTATATGACAGTTGTGACTTATTGTTGACATTAGAGAAATGCCAGGAAGACTCAAGGAGATTTTGGAAAAATACAGGCCATCACAAACACAGCTTATAAGAAACACACTTCTAGCACTTCACAATCATGCCAAATTCAACAGCAGAAAAGTGTGACTGTTGGCCAATTCTAATGTACAGCATCCATAATAACGGTAGTGGACAATCCCATCCAGTTCAATATTTTAACCTCTGAAAAGCGTCTATTCCTTTACCCACTTCAATCTCCTCAGGTTTTATGTAAGAAGCTCACTTCTGCAGCTGTATCGAGAAAAACAAATCCGCCATAAAAGTTCCATTGTATGAATTACGTGCAAGTTTCAAGCTAAAAGAAAACTGAATACTTTTGTGAAAAATGTGTGTGCCTCTGCTCCAAGTTATTTGATAAAAAAATGCTCATAGTTTTTCTTTCCTATTTGAATTCTCCTCAAAAAGAATTTAAGTCCTTTTAACAGCAGTGGATGAAAATCCATTACAACAGCCAGTGGCTTTTTAAAAAATCTGTATTTTTTTGGTGTAAAAAGTGTTCCTAAGTCACATACTAAATGACCATAGCAAATTGTAAGCTTTTAAATATGCTTCTTTGGACCCTTTCCTAGAAAGAAATCAGGCACTGCTGCAAATGATCTGAGGATAATAATTCATTGGAGCAGAGGCTGGTTGCTGGAGACACGAGTAGCTGGATATCAAGATCTTTGTTTCCCAAAGCTGAAATAAAGCCGTGTCCATGGACCATATCCGCACTCTGGGATCAGTATTCGCAAACAGCAAATGCATGAGGTGGAATTTCTGACCAGCAGTGATTTGGGTTCATCATTTCTGATGCAGTGTATTCAAGAGCCACCCAAGCTTTAACCCCCAAGAAAAGCACCTTCTGCACCCTTCACCCAGGGAAACTGCTGCATTCTGCCACCGCACACTTCTTGAGCCACATTTCACAGCACACATAATGAGAGCAAACCACAATTTGCGCCAGTGGCTTGTGAGCATGCAAGGAGCTGATCTATTCATACAAAGATCTGACACAGTTACACTCAAGTACAAGGGCCTCTTTTCCACCCCAGAGGAGGCTATGAAGGCAAAGAAAGCTTACTTACATATGGCAGACAGTTGCTTTTTTGTGAGGCCTAAGTAGTTTTAGCCTTACTATTCTGAATCAAAATAGCTGATTTCAGGGTATGCTGCAAGATTCATTCCTTTTTCTAGACTGTCAGAAGTTTTGAAATGAACAAATATTATTAGAGAAATTATGTAACTAGAATTTAGTTTACCTGTCTTGAAGCCACTGGAGAATAATGCTGCACACTGTTTTCTTATTTCTGAAATTACCCATTTTATCATGACCCACAAAAACTACTGCGAGGCCATATCTCCTTTCTTACCCCTTTGATGTGGAAATGCACATTATTGAAATCTTCCAAGGTTAGAAGTAAATGACTGTAGTTCACAAGACTGAAGCAGCTCTGTCCAAACTTACATCTTATGAAAAATAAAGCAAACCCACTTTAAAAAAAAATCTTGGTCATCATATCATAAGATATATTTATATATACAATTCAGATACTTTTCTTGTCTGATCTAAAAGGGAATTTTTTTCAGTGCCTATTCAGGGTAGCATCAGCAACTAGTTCTGTTAAAATGAAGGTCAGCTAATGTTTCCAATATGGTCATTTTTCAGTGGTTTCAAGTCAACCTTCATATAGAGAGTTAAATGCCTTTAAAACTAATTTTTTTTACAGTAGGCCCATAAGGTCATTGCTAGAAAGAGAGAACAAAGGTTTTTTTTCTTATTACAAGAATAAAAAAAAATAAAATTGAGAGAAGCTCTTAATGGTGGGTTTTTAATCAAAACTTTAAGTAAAAGAAAAGTTTCTTATAACATTTCTTCTGAATAAAATGAAACTTGGTCAATAGTTTCAGAAAGAAGATTCCACATATATATTTTTTCTCTTTAAACATCAAAAATACCTGTGACAAGTAGATAGGGTAGCCTATAACCTATGTACCCCAGGAAACTGTGTAAGTTTCCTAACTATCCAAGCTGACTACAAAATATTTGAGGGGTGTAAGAACCACAGCCCCTTCCACCTCACTTTCTCCTGAATCAGGATCCAGCCTAGCCCCTGACTGCTGAGTGCCAAGCCCTGAGCTAAGCCTCCCGCTAGAGTCCATCCCTGATGATACTGAGAGAAAGGTGCTGGGGGCTGTGCCTTTAGCAAGGCATGTGCAGGACCTCTGTGAGCTGCTGGCCTGTACAAGAGCAAGTGGCTCTTGGATCTGGTCCAGCCTGAGGGAGCAGACCCTGGCTCTGACACCTGCTCACTTTATTTCTTCTACACTCTGCAGAAAGACCTGAGTGGTGCTACCCATGACCAACAAGTCTGCTGAAATGTGTGAGGTTGGGAGGCAAAGTGTGCATCTGGTGAGTGAGCTGAATCTCAATTCATGGTGACTTACCTGCAGTCTATGGGATGTCAGCACTCTGCAGCCTAATGGGCACACTGAAGCACCCCACTAGAGGATCAGCTTTTCCTGCCCACTCCTTGCTCCAAGTGTTTCCAGAAAGTTTAATTAAAACAGTTGATCAATAGATGGCCACTTCACATATCTGCTGAACAGGTGTTGCACCCACAGCTTCATATCACCTACTTGTTATCAATATGTATTTGCCACTTGTAGTCTAAAAGTTGTCCCATCTCCCAGCCCAGTGCTTGACAGGAACCCAGCCCATGGACAATGCAATCCAAATGCTCATTCATCTAAGATATGTTCACTGTACTAAATACAACAAGGTTGGTTAAAGGGCTGTACTCTCTTTGGTGTCTTGGTGTCCACGTCACACACCAGAGAGTAGAAAAGTGAAGGAGCCAGTTCATTCCCAAATGCATTGCATGCAATCCTCATCACAGAGAAACTCCTAGAGTCCTGTGGATGAGTTATCTACAGACTTAAACATATGAAAACACTTCAAGAAATTTATTCTAGTTTATGGCAAAATGCAAGAATTATTGTTTTGCTAGTTTATAACATCCTTTTTGGTTAGACTTAATTTCTAAGCGCACATGATGCTGGTGTAAGACTGAGTGGGCATTAGACACATAAGAATAGCTACTCCCACTCCCACTCCCACTCTCAGACATTTTTACTTAGTCTCAGTAAGCCCTTCAATACAATGCTCACATCCTCCCCCACCCAGGGTGTCATAGGTTGCACCTTTATCTTTCACTTCACTGACAAATACAAATCAAACAGACTTCAGAGCAGACATTAAAGAGAGTGGATTTTTAGTTTGCAATAAAGATTTCAACTTGAATACTGTTATTGTATTGAGACAGAAATCTTTCAGCCTAACTCACCAGCCAAATCTTCCTGTATTAAAGGCTCTCTAAGCTAATCTTGCTATAGGTGAATTACACCCATGTATCAGGAAATGCACAGAGACTCAAGAGGGAATAGGAAGAGATTGTATTTTAGTGTCTCTTTACAAAAGTTGGTTTCATTCTTTTCTCCTTAATGCTTTTATTTCAAAGAACACTCTTTTCAGTGTCATATTCATTTGAAGTGACTGATAGGCAAATCTAATTGGAAAATTTTCTCACAGTCATTTTTGGAAAGTTTCTATTTCATCTTGAAGTATTGCCTATTTCTTTCATTTTCTAAGATTGTTTCACATTGAAAAATAACAGGAAAGTTCATCAGGGAAAAGACAGAAATATCTTACTATCTTAAGGCAAAGATAGAGATATCTTACTTCTTAATGTTTTACGGCAGATCAGACAAATTGTAAAATTTTACTTAGTGTTATAAGTATTTCAGCCACACTTAGGGAACCAGTATATAAAGTTTCATCAAATAAAAAGATTATCATTCATCTTCTTAATATTTGTTTTTCTTGTTGAGATTAGCAAATATGCATTAACACAAGCACTTGCTACTAATTGGCCCTTTTTCCCTCCATGAATCATATCCAATATTAAAAGTTATGCATTTTTCAGGCAAAGTGCTCAAAGCATTTCATAAAAGCAATAAAAATCATTATCACTGTTTTGCACACAGTGTCACAGAGGTGATCTGATGGTGCAAAATCACTCCATAAGTCTGTTGCAGCATTAAGGACAGAACCCACATCTCTCTGATCCCATTTCCCTGTCCCAGTCAGTTTTTGCAAAATGTAACAGGAGGAACAGAGATGATGTGCAAAGCTTCACTAAATAAACCCAAGATCACCTCACCCACATTCTATGCATAACAGATCTTGTCTTACGAAGAATGACAAAATCAAAATGAGTTAGCTCCATTAAAGAGGAAAAAAGATGCCTCTGAGCATCACTGTGCTGAGGTTTGTGTACAGTTGCATATGCAGGGGCTGATCTTGGAGGTTGTTGCCCAAGGCTGATTAGAAATGGAGGTCTGTATAATTATAGCATTCTCTAATTATAGAAATGATAACACTTCCACTTATGAACAAATGTATGGGTAATTGTTCAGTGACAACGGGAAGAAAAATAAAGAAAAGTACTATGACTATTTAATGAGGTTTCTGAAAACATATTACATAATTAAAAGCATATTTAAGTGCAACTAAGTCTTCCTAAATTGCCACTCTTGCCTGCACTTTTCTCACTGGGGAAGCGTGTGGCCTTGGGCTGAGGGCTGGCCTGCTGGTGGTGGGCTTATCTCTTTGCCCAGGGGGAGGCAGGTGATGGGAAGCTGTGAATTGATGTCTTTAGGACTGGCCAAATGCTTAGGAAGGCATGATAGTATCTAAGTCAGACAGGAACGAAGAGAGGTGTGCCTGCAACTGTAGCTCTGAGTACCAGCAGAATTCTGTTTCTCCTCATGTACAGCGGCTCTCCTTTGAGGAGGTGACCAGCAAGAGATGCCCAAAGCCTTGGGGACATGAGACAGCCACTCCTGAGAGAGCTGCTGTGCCTTGCAGCAAATGCAGGAGCGCTGTGGTTCAGGAGGTTTGGTCATGTCAGCAGGGAAACTATTCATCAGAAAGACACAACCTTACACGTGGCCTTAGTGCTCTTCCACCAGCCAGCATGTCAGTGGGTTTGCTACTCTGTCACAACCTGATGTTAACTGAGGGCTCAGCTGTCTACCTGCACACACTGGCTGCCATCAAAGCTGGAAGCCTGCTGTCATTCAGAGCAGCTGAGCATTAGTCCCCAAGTAATTTTATCTAGAAAAAATTAATTGCTTTTGCTCATACCCACTGCCAAAAGCACACTTTGAAACCACCAGCAGCCCTTACAGGGACAGAGACTGGATCGAGATCTGAGACTGACAGAGAGGTGGAAAGGAGCCAGCCACCAGGAGCTTAAGCAGCACAGCTCCCAAGGGGCAATTGCATCAGAAAGGCACAGAGCTCTGCTGAACCACTTTTAGCTGTGGAGCTGGGACCCAGCTATGCTCTTAACAGCTCACTCTGCTAAACCAGACCTCAGCAACCTTAGCACAGCCCTCCTCATCTCTCCCTTGTGCTTCAGAAATGCAGAATTGCTGAAAGCTTGTTTCCCTGAGTCTTTTCCTCAGGCAGGATATCAATAAACTGGCATCTCCAGACACCAACGCCCCGAGTGCGCAGTGATGAGGAAAGAGAGAGCCAAGATGGTGCCATTAAGGAATAATTTTTCCATGTAACACATATAGACCAGGAAGGTTCCGTGACAGTGAGAATTATCAGAGCTGATCCCTAATCATCCTTCTCTAGAAAATTCTTTCCAGCTATATCTGAGTGGTCTTGTGTCTGCAGGGATGTGAGATTTCAGGCCCAACCTTCCTTTAATAAAACCATTTGTTAAAAAAATGCACATGCAAGCAGAGGAACATCTACCAACACCTTAGGATGGAAAATATAGAAATATAACAAACTGGTTTACATTTTTCCAGATTGAGTTAGTGGAAAAAGTTATCACTTGACTGTTTACATTCATCAGGATAAATGTTGACATGTTTTATATAGGCTATAATATCCATCTGGAAGATATTTGGATATTTCCTAATTTCAGGAACAGTCATTTTATTTGCAAGACAAAGGAAAAGGCTAAGGTTTGAACTGACTGTCCCATTCTACAAAGAAAACAATTTTTTAAAAAAATGCCACAACCATGTTAAGTTCCTGTGTAGAAAAGGTTCATATGTTAGCATTTGACTTAGTTCTCTTAAGGGGATTTTTAAAGTAGCCCTGAACATATGGTTTGATATGCTTTATTTAAAAGATTTTTCTTTAAAAGATCCATCCAGATACTAAATTCCTTCAGGCATCTGAAATGCTGATCATGAGGACTGCTTGACTGCTTGGGAAAAAGGTACTTGTTTGGAGGCAAATCTGATGTCTGACTCTTTCAAAATCAGGGCATTAAGATATCTTGCACAGGATAAGCCACAAAGCATTTTTAAAAGAAACAGCTGGTTCCTTCCAACCTGGGCAGGAGGCAGTCAGAATTTCCTTTGTTTTTAGTAGATTTTAAACTAACCCTATTGTTTAGGGAAGGACTGTGAGCTACCAAATGCCTAAGCAATATTGCATCTTCTCTGTGCTACACCATCTGTCTTTGCAAAGCTATTGCAATATTAGAAGTCTTCCTGTATGGCATTTCATGTTTTATATATGCTGTGATATCTTTTCGTAGTATTAACTTTACTATTGCAGGACTTTCTCCAGGTTTAGAGAAAAAATTTCCCTCTCTCTCCCCTTCCTATCAACAGACATTGCTATATTTACTGGAATTCAGTAATTCTTGTGGGGGGTAGCAGCTTCAGGTAGTCCTCTTGTAGGGCTTTCTCCTCATAGTGTATATAGGATATAGCTTTAAATTTCAGACAGAAGAATGGACATAAATTAATTTCTGACACTGCCTTGCTGGCTGACAGATGGCAGGACTGACATTCTCCCTCATGAGGCATCTCCCATGTGACTCACGGGGTGCTGGAGAAAGGGGCAGGAATAAAATATTTTTCATGGAAAAAAAACATATCACAGTAAATCAACAGAAAGAGCAGAGATTTGAAGTCACATAATATTCTAAGAGAGTGACAAAGCTAGATTATCTAGGCAAACTCCCCAGGATATTCCAGTTCATTGGATTTTTCTGACTAAAAAATATGAGAACAGGAATTTTAAATGTATCCATAATGAACTCAACATCAGAAGTCATCATGAAATATGGTTCTAGGTAGAGCTTGCCTCTACCAAAGCCCAGACTACACATCTAGGTCAACAGAAATATGGTCTAAGTGAGAGAGGGAAAAATCACTTTCTTTCCTCATTCTTACAGAATAAAACAGAAACTTGACAATTTGAAGCTTGAATTGAATGAATGGTGATTTAAATGATGCTTAGCGATGGCTCAAGAAAAACTGCGATTTCACTTGTGTCGGTGTTTGACAACACATAAAGGGAGACTGAAGTTGATCTCCATACACATTTAAACATCTAAGAGCCAGGCTTCAGGACAAGCTAGTGGCTTCATTTCCAAATTAAACTGGCCTTCCTGGATGGTTCTTCTATTTGGTCACCAAGAGAGTCCGAAAAACTTCTATTAGAGCAAAGAGGAACCTTGACTAGAAGGAGACTGCCCCACATCAATGTGCATCATCCAAACAACTTGGAATCAGACAACTGCTTCTCCTTGAGAGGGTTCCTCTGGATATACAGAAGCCCTGCAAACATTTGGGTTAGTGCTAAATTATCCCTTATTCTTGCTACCAAGGACTGCATCAAGCTTCTGAAACACCTCTCTCGGGAAAACAAAGAGAGAGTGAATTCTTTCTCTTTGGCTTAATTTTCATCCTTATGTATTACAGGTGGCAGACAGACTTGGCAAGATGAATGCTCTTAGGGCCTGATGGACACAGAATGACAGGCTTAAGAAACCATAAAAAAGATAAACAAATCAATGTAATCTCAATATGCCAGCAAATTTAATGTTAAACGTGCAGTAAAAATCAGACTCTTCAGAAATTTGTGGGGCTACATAGAGTGATGAATTAAGTAACTTGCTGACAAATCATACATTTCATTTTTTATTACTTTGCATAACCATTTTAAATGAATAAAATTGCCTGGTTTAGTGAACATAGAATATAAGTCATTGAATTCAGTAATTGTTACAGCATTTACCCCAATACGGAGACCAATAGAAAAAAAAATATTTTAAGCAAATGAAACAAAAATGTATATTTTTAGAGCTTCCAATTGAACATTTTAATACCATTTGTATTACTCTTAATATTAATTAGCCTGGCATTTCAGAGGCAAATATGAGGGTTGTTTTCTTTCATTTCTTAAGGCAGTAATCCAATTCCACGAGAGGTAATTACCTACACCAAAGGGATGTAGATTATTACACATGAGCAATCAGTGTGAAAGTATGCTTAGTCCAGCAGGATTTTTTTTTTTATTTGAGAAGTTATAAAGGTCATGGCACTGCAACCAGATGCAGACCTGCTTTCTTTTGTAGGTTTGCCTTCACATTCGCCTTTTGAACATGAAAAAGGCTATTTTTTTCCATGGAGAAGAAAGGTAGCTGTTCTGCACACTTTTCCATTAATGGGGAGCTGCTCTGTATGAACAATTAAACCAAAAATAAATAAAGCCTCTTTCTATCTGGGAGCACAATCGAGTCAAACACCAAACACATAGTCAAAACAACAGTCTTTGAAGGCTGGCATAACTCCAGAAAAAAATTACAAAGCAAAGGATGTTCAGTTTTGAAATGTGTTGAACAAAGTAGAAAATAAAAACCTCTTGAATTCACATAACAGATATGTTTGTTTTGATCTGAACTTTTTCAATCTCAACTCAAAAGTCAAGTTTTGCTGAAAATGGAGTGATGGCACAAGGGATTTACAAAGAAGCAACTGAGAGGTGTCACTGACATTGTTCAGAAAAGAAAAGTTCCAGTTATCAGGAATGAACAGAGTGAAAAAATAAATGTGATCATCTGAAATCACTCAAGCTTCCATGTTTATCATTCATGATAAAGCTTAGAAAATAAATTATTTTTCTATTACTGCACAATAACCAATATAAAACCTAGAAACTCGGAAAAGAAGAGGAAAATAGAAAAAGCTGTTTTCCTAACAAAGGAAGTATGCAAAAACAGTTATTCATTCCTTTAAATCCAAGAACCCCAAAATTCAGGAAGAATGGGCTCCTGTATATCTGAAAAGCAACTTCAGAATTTGTCATACTCTGCTTATTGAATTCCTCCTCCAGTAAATTTTCCAAGACTTATGTGAATGCCAGCTGCAAAACAGCTGCTCATGAACAGCTGAGTGACCAGCCATGGCTGGTTTTATATGTTCTGTTTGGTTCTTTCTTCATTAGGGTGGAAACAGAAAGGAAGTGCTAGAAGGACACAGCGAAGGCTGTGAGTACTGTGCAGCTCAGCACAAACCACGTTCAAGTTTAGCAATGTTCCCCCAACGCACAGGTTGAGTTTTTCTTTTTTCCTTTCCTTTTTTTTTTTTTTTTTCAATTTGAGTTATCTTTAAGGGTAATTACTGGTCTCTGTAAGAAGAGTTTGACTTCTGAGATGACCAAGGAAATTCCTAGCCTGAAGAACTTACCAGTGACAATCTCTCTCAGGTCACCAGCGCTTCAATGAAAATGTTATAAAGGTCTCTGTTGAGATATCATACACAACATAGAGTTACAATTAAAGTCCAAACGTTGATTGACATATTATTGATCTGCAGACTCATAACAGTTTTCAGTCACCTTAGTAGCACCACCCAATTTTACTTGAATTCTGATGAAGTTTGAAAAACACTGTCACCGTAGAATATTACTATCTGCTAAGGAAGGATGTATACTGCAATGTAGTACAATTAAATAAATAAGCGCCTAGTTGTCAATTTTAATAGTTGCCCTGACAGACACTGGAAAAGTGATGATAGAAATTTGTTACAAGCAAATAATTGTAATGCAAATTCCTAGGACATTTGAAAATACTTTATAACACTTTTTGAGATCATGTGTGACTGAAAACCTAAAAACTGATACTTGTACTGGAGTATATATGAAAAAGCCCAAACAGAAACTAGGGTGAGAGTCTGAAAAGCCATAATAATTTTGGAAATAGAATTGTGTATTAGACTTAGATTTCTGAACATCCAACTGTTCACCGGCTTGTTTAATCTTCCCCTAATCAATTTATCTTCCTCCAGTTACCAATGTCCAAATATTTTCCATGTGTGGACTTCCTCAGAAACTTCTTCAGCACCATTGCATGAACACATAAGTAGGACTCAGGAGGACTCTGAATAATTAACGGAAACAAAATTACATTGAGAGAGCCACCTTGTAGAGCAGGCACTGTGCTTGGCCACTGCCCACCTCTCCCTGTGTTGTAAGTCACATTTTTTCCCACAAGCTCAGTTGTTTCTTCTGGAAGTTTTATGAGTTTGCTGAGGACTTGAAGTAAAAGCTTTATGAGCCAAAAATTAACTACCAGCTGCCTCAAGTGTCCAGGACTTATATGTTGACCAGGTCTCATTTTAACTGTTTTTGATTCTGAATAATCTCCTATTCTCTGCTCTTTTAGACAGTAAACTACTCTGAGAAGGGAATTTCTCTCAGCAAAAATATAATGGGGTATAAGATGAGGGCTTTGGTTTCAATCAAAAGGTGTCAGGTTTAAAGCTATAAGGGCTGTGTAAGTTACAGAGTCACAGGTTACATGAGCACACACACGCTCATATAGCTTGCATAAATGTGGGCATACAAAGGTATTTGTCCACGCACAGACACAGATTTGCAAATACACATATAATACATTTTTTGACATGCTATATGTTCACAATAAGAAATTTTACTTAGATTTAGACATCTAAATATATACTGATCATATCTGATTCCCTTCATGAGCAAAGAGGAGAAATAAGAAATGCTCCAAAACAAAACCCCATCCAGCAGCAATATACTGTGGAGTGATTTTGATAAAACCCTTTTTCAAAAACTGAAGTAGTCTAGAGAGAGAAAAGGCAGACTGCAATGAATCAAATACAATTTGTAACAAAAACTGAAACAGCCCCAAGACCTTCAGGAAGGTGTTACACCTTTACTGAATCTCCTCAATTTCAAAATTCATCACAGGAGACTGTCACTAACACTGTAAAAGGCTGTTAGTTCAGTATTCCCTTAAGAGGTAATAATTTTCCACATGCTGGAGATATTAATGTAAAAAATAACTTCTACATAAAAAGTCCTGTGTGCGTTTGGCTTCAAAGAGTAAAAGAAGTGAGAAAATCGGTTCTTGTCTTAGGTTCTTTATCAGTATGTATGCCTCATTAATGGAGCCTTGCTTATCTGCAACAAGGGATGTTTCTAAGAAGACTTGAAGTAGAGGTTTTCACTACAGGGAGTTCAGAGCTTGATGAAGTGCCCTCAGATGCAAAGCAGCTCTGAGGAAATTTGGTTAGCAAGTGACGATGGGGAAGAGGATGGGAGGGAGAAAAGAGACAGAAATAACTCTGGGGATCAGGGAAAAGATTCGTTTAGCTAATGTGACTGCCAGAAAGGACCCTTTCTGTCCTGCTTGCTAACATTCCCTTTAATGAAAAGGACCCTGGCACTTGTCCTTAAAATCTAAAGCAAGCAAGGGTCACACCAGATAGATTTATACTTACAGAAAATGTAAATTTCATTCCCTGAAACAAGAATGTGGACATTTCCTTTCTGGTATTACAGTGCTTTCTTTGGTTATTAATCCCTTTCAAACTAGCATAAACTACCCTGAAGAACAGAAAGTGCTTTTGTTCTGAAGGAGCTAAGTGCAGTTGTTTACCACATTAGCAGTCTCCACTCTGCTGTATCTCTCTGCTTGACATAAATGCACAGCAGGTAAGACAAAAAGCAGTGCCTGGTTTGCACAAGTTCACAGCACAGCACAGTGGTTTTGTGGCGATGTATTGAGACACCAGGTCAAGAAAAGGAAGAGGGGCCAAGGCTGGAAAAGGAATGGCAACACCCTAAAGCACTGCACTGGTTGTGGGGTGAGCACAGGCTCTTGGCTCAGCAGCAGGTACACACTGACATCATCCCAGAATGTCTGTGTGCTTCTGCTTCAGACCTTGTCTTATGTCCTGGATGCACTGCTGGGCTGGATGCTCTCAGACATCCCTCTGCTCCTTGGAACTGAGTCAGTTCACCCAGGGAAGTGTCTTCTATGGCTGGCCACCTAGGAAAGAGATCTGAAAGTACCTGAAAGAGGAGGAATAGCCTTAAATTAGGGGAAAACTTCCACGTAGTGGTGGGTTAGCTTCATGGTGTAGCTCTCCTTTCTGAAAGTAGAGATTATGGAACAAAGGTGCCACAAACAGCAAGGAGTGGTAATTGGTATAATCAGAAGAAATGGTGTAGACTGAGACGTTCTGTGTCAAAATGCAAACGCATTGCAAACATGGAGAGATTTTTGAGTCCTCAAGGATACTAGTGAAGTGTTCATCACCTTCCTATAGGAAATGATACAAAGCAGATCAGACTTGTCAGACACAGAAGCTTTGAAACCCACCACAAGCTGAATTCCAGACTGTTAATTCCACTTGAAAAGCCTTACCACCTAAAACTAAGAATTAGGGTGAAAAGGGGTCATTTAGCAGCCTCCACCTCTCTGGACAGATGAAGAGGCAATGACTACCTGGAGCCCAGGCCCCGAAGGGCACATTGCGTTGTCACTGAGAGCCAGCAAGTGCTGCAGAAGGCTGAGGTGGAGCAAAATCCACAGCCCACTCACTGCTGAGAGCAACAGTGGTGATGTTACAGAGCAGCTGGGGTCTGTGGGTAGGACAGAGTCTGAATTCAGAAAGTAATTGTGAAGGCATAAATTAAATAAATACTTATACGTACTTATAAATAATACCAAAGGGAAAGGGAGCAAGTGAAAGGCAGAGAGAAGACCAATATCCAGGAATCTAAGTTTGAGACAGATGACTGTTCAGCCCTGGGGATCATATGTTTCATCATCAACCAAAATGTCAGGTACTTTAGTCAGAAAAACATAATATTTCCTTTGGGAAAGCAATTCTAAATGAGTTTTGAATTATCTCATGACAACCAGAAACAACAGAGAAATCTGGGGCTCTAATCCTTTCTAGAGTCTTTTACCATGTATCCCTGCTTGAAATGAATTTTAGCATTGATACAGCTGATTACTGCTTTACAAGTATCTCATTACAGCCTTGGCAGATGGAACTACAACACCTAATACAGAGATTGGTTCATTCCTTTTCTTTGCCCTCCCTATTACATACCCCCGAATCAATGAATAGGATTTTCCAAGTCAGTTTACAAAATGTACCCAGCAAATATTGAAATGTTTTCTAATCCAGCTGTTCCACATTAGTGGAGATTTTTTTCTAAGCATTGGGCAATGCTATTATAAAAGAACACTGAACCCAATGATTAATGCTGAAGAAACTGCTGTCAAGAATGTGAGTGTTTCCTGACTCAAGAAAACCTTGCACAGAGCACAGTAAATCTTGGTTAACAGTTTCCTAGTACAAGTAATGAAACAAAGTAACTTCCCATTTGCTTTTACTGCGAGTGAAGCTCAAGGTAGCAGTGGGTGGGTGGGCTCACTTTCTGGTTCACACACTGGGAAGATAAAGAAAGCAGCAAGTCAAATTTAAGTTCTCCTTCTTCCCTTCTCCTTCTTCCCCCCAAGCCAGTTTCTTCAGCATAGGTAAGCATGAGGGGAGAGTAAAAGAGGCTTAGGTATGTTTGTTGTAGCTGAGGTTGTAAAAGGACTTGGAAATGCTCTTTACTAGGCTGCTATGGGCCTGCTCTTGGATGCTCTTGTCAGTGAGTCAAGGCTGAGCCCTAGAGCAGGAGGGTACGGAATATTCAGGCAGCCCTGAGGTTCAGCTAGCCCCTACAAAGGACTGCTGTATCTAGAGACACTTCTACAGCTGCCTTCACACACACAGAGGAACCTGTCTGAGCTGGCACCACAGTGGTTTGATTCTATACTGCTCTCACACAGATGTAGTTTCAGCCTGGTTTTCTTATTCTAAGCTACATCTCTAAAAGAAGCAATAGGGAACCTCATCTCAAAAGGACAGGGAGGAAAGGATAATGCAACTGAAACCTAAGTTCAATACCCTTATGACAGCTACCAGACACTCAGTTTTGCTGGTCTCAGTTACAGTACATAATGGCACAGGTTCCACACTTGTCAAAAGAGAGAGAAAAGCAGCCTGTTTTCCTAGGAAGAACTAGCCTTGAGCTTAAATTACAAAACAGAAGAATTTGAAACTCAGGCTATAGTTGTGAAGCAAAAAATAGACCTGCTGCAGAAGTTTGCAAAACCTCACATCACCAAATTCACCCATCTCTAATTTAAACCTTCCCCCTTGCTCCAATGGGGAAAAATTATGTGTCTTAGAAGTGCCTTCCCTCTTGCTGCTCGGTAAGTGGATTGTCTTCCTGCCTCAGGCAGTTTTTGGATTATATCCACAGTCAAACAAAGAAGCAGTCTGGCACTCGAGCTTGACCATTTGTATTCTTCAAGTGGTCTAAAGATTTTCTCATCTGGAGTTTTTCCATTCTGCTCTGTAACATCTGAAGATATCTTTTCTTTCCCTCCCTACCATATGTCACACTGGAATCAAGATGCCAATGTAACAAAGATATTTTGACCAATGTTACATAAATGCCAACATGGGGAATTTCTAGTTTAGCAGCACCAGCCAGAGCATGACGGACAGATTGATTTCACTGGAACTTAACAGATGAAGTCAAGAAAAAGATACTCTCCCTTCATAGTAAGGACAGGAGCTTCCTTTAAAAAAAATTATTTGCAATTCCTTAAACAATTCCAGGCTTAGAGAAAAATTCATTAAATTAACCAAAATAATTCCTACATTGGAAATATAAAACATTAACTTTGAAAAATAAACTAACTGAAAGGTTCTCTCAGGGAAAGAAAACATCCTAATTTTTCTGGTTACATGACCAGCTATATTTATTTAAAATTTTTAATTAAATGCACTTACTGAATACATTCAATATGGTTTCATTTTCCTGTTCTATTCAAGGCTTGGTACAACTTATACACTCTCACAACTATTTTTGAAAGCATTACCACAAGAGAATTTATGCCACAAATAAAACTACAATTTGTATTTCTTAGTCCATGGCTTTCCATTCAGATGAAAGATACTTTGTATGTGAAAATGAACAAAGATAGGAAGTAAGCAGGAAATTATGAGAGAAGGCAAATGAAAAAGATTCAGCATGCTCCTTACAATAGGATCCTACAATAAGCAGGGACAGAGGAACCAAAGTTTGAAGAGGGGAAGACTTGTAAAAAACCTCAAAGCAGAGGGTTTGAATGTGCAACGTTTCACAATTTCGGGAGCATTTTCGTAAATAGGTGCCTAAGAGAAAGTCAGCTTATAGTTTGTTATGAACAGCATCCTTCCTTGTTATTGCTTGTCATTCCACAAAACAGCAGTTGGGTCATTTTATGTTATTTTGTTATATTTTGGTTTTGTTTTTACAACTTCATCTGTTGCTGCTTTCAGCTTTACTGAGCCTACTTCTGTCACCTTCACCTTGACATGCATGCTTTCATCAGCTTTGGATGGATACAAGCCACTGTGTGCAATGCACAGACAGAAATTGAGCCTCCCACCATGTGAGGCAGAAGGAGATGCAGGTCCTGCAGCCCTCTGTCAGTCAGAGAGCCTGCAAGAGCTGAGGCTGCTCCTGCTAGAGCTGCTACTTGCCAGTATGGAGTGGTGATTTACAGCTGGTGAGTTACAGCAGGTGATTTCAGCCTCTGATCTGCAATGCAGATGTCAGCCTCCATCCCTGCAGTGCCTGTCCAAGAGGGTCCAGATGCACATGTGGGATCTCTAGGTGTTACTGCATGCACTCAGCTGGGCATGCATCCTGCCTCCTTTCCCTGGCCACAACCCAAAAGGGAGGAATCTGTCTTCAGGGTGGAGCCGAGCTCCTGGGAGAGCGCTGGGAGCAGACTTCCCAGAGAAGCAAGGTGCTCCAGACATTATTCCTTCAGCCAGCCAGGCAGAGCAGCAAGAACGATCTTGCCTCACCCATGAGGCACAAGCCAAGAACGCGGTACCAGCGTGGTGTCCCCATGGGCAGAGAGACCGACACCGATGTGCACGGCCACAACCAATACCTGTGTTCTATTTGCCAGGCAGTAGAAAAACACTACAAAGGCTTGGTGGTGAAAAGCTGTGAAGGCTGGGTGTGAGTGAGGCAAATGCACTTTTGCTGCTAATGGATCAGCAGGGGATCTGCAGTGAGGTGTTTTTACCTCTGCTTTGCCGCTGATGAAATCACAGCTGGGGAAGCAATGTTCTCACTGATTCATAAGTTGCAGATACCGTGGAAATAAAGATTTACTCCCATCACTCAAGTATTTATTAAGTTAATAAGTTTCTGAAGAAGGCAATATAATAACAATAAGAGTTTATCTTTCTGAGCTAGCTCTCTTCTTTTTAATTTCCAACAAAGGAGTGCCTTTTCTCTTTATCTTTATTCCAGCTGCAAGCACTCTCTCTAGTGTAAAAGAAAAATTTCCTTACTAAGTTTGCAGGAACCCAAGAAGGTCTACATAAGTATTTGTAATGAACTCTATTATTCTGGATATGGGTAAGTTGTGTACTAACAGTATAAGGTCACTCAGCCCAAACTGAAATGATGCCAGAGCAGTCTGGACTGCTGAAAAGTACATGAGGAAGGAACAAAGTAATCTTTTCTGTTCCCTTCTGGAAAACACGATCTTCAAGTTTTTCTTTTGTTTATCCAGAGCCAGGGATTTATGTAGAGTTAAAACATAAATTCAATTATTTCATTTATGTACATCAGATTTACAATGCAAACTGAGCTACTGTTATAAAATTTTCTTGATTTTTGGACAAGTTTACTTTGTTTCATTTGGTCCTTAATTTGGACTATAAGAATTTATTTCACTGCTGAACTGAAGATCTGCTTCTAAGGAGGTATGAGCTCCCAATAGTTGAATGGAGACCAACATTTCCTCCAGACTTCTGAAATCAGGGTTTCAGGTTCAGACTAATCATTTATTTCTTGAATACCACCCAATTCCAATTCACAGCTCATATAATTTTTCTCTTTTTTCAGTGTTTCCTGCTAGCATGCTGCACAACTTATAATCCAGTTTAAAGTCTCCTTTTGCCATGAATATGGTGGGTTTCAAACTACTGTTTCAATACCTCACTCCATCACTAGAAGGCATTGCTGGTTTTGTACATTTTCATTTTCTCATTCTACCAGTAATATAACTGTCAATTTATAATGAACACATGTTCAAATTAAATTATTAATAATAATTATTAATTAATTAGCAGTGTTATCTGGCTGGTATTTTTCACAGCTCGAAGAATACATATAGGTTATCCAAATACACCACTAAAAAGGGGAAAAGGAAGAAAAAGTGCCATCACAAAAAAGATGATGTGATCTTCATTTGTAGATGCAGTTGTTTGTGCCAATATTTACCTCCATTAGTGTTAATAATGGAATTAATAGAGAGGATCAAGTGAATGAAGTGTGTTTAGAGATAAAACAATGAAATAGTACTGTTAAGGGGAATATTAACAGTATTTCAGGATTTACCTTGAAACCTGATCCTTAAAAATGCTGTATAAAGCTCTGGAAATGCTGCTGTAGGTAGCAACATGAGCAGAGGACTGGATAGTGTTCTACATTCCCTCCTGTGAAAGCACTGTATGGACTCATGCAAGGAGTGGGAGATAAGTCATTGCCCCATCATCACATTTATAAACCTTCCCAAATAGTCTGGGGTTTGTGAATGACTACAGGTGAACATGGCAAGTCAAATCATGAGGTCATAAACTTACAGTTCAAGATCACAGTCATGACTTTTACTTTATTGATTCATTTTTTAGATCTGCCTAATTAGTGCTAATTGTTAGATTCATGAGGGCTATTTGATTACAGCCTGTGGACCCTGCCATGCTGAGCTTGATTTTATCAAGCAGAAAAACTATCAGGTACATTAAGGAAGTCAGATGATAGATAGATAGATAGAAAATTATTTTTCATTAATACTGTTGTTTCCAATCTGTGAGAGTTTTCCTCATTTGGAGAAAAGATACACAGTGAGGGAATTTTCAGTAGTTTGGGATGAAAGCATTATAAACTTCAAGCCACTTTTCCCAAATGTTCTGAAAGAGTGACCACCCTCTCCCAGATTTTTGGTTCCTCTTTTTCTGACTCAGATGCCTTCCTGTGAACCTGCTTTTGTCCCTGTGCTCTCCCTGAGTTGGCAGAAGCTCAGTTCCTTCAGGTCAGGAAAGGAAGAACAGTCTGTCATTACTGGATGCAAGCATAAGCATTCATTTCCTCACCCAGTGAAGAACCACGCTGCTGCCAACTAACTCTGCATCTTCCAGTATTTTGTGATCTCCTCTCAAGCTTTCATTGACTTCCTTCAAATCTTTTCATGACTCCTCACCAAATGTAAACAAAGCTGGAGAAAGGCGGCTGTGACATGAATGTGAGAAGGAAGGTGCACAGCTATAACCGTGAAGGATGTTTGTGACTTGGCAGGAGAGACCAAGTTCAAAGGCACAGGTGGCAAAACAAGTGAAAGAGTTCACAGGTGCCAACAGCTCCCTGTGAGAAGTATCCGGGCACACAGGGCACTGCCAGTCATTGCCACAGCCTCATTCTCCAAGAAATAGAGCAGCTAATTTCAGAGAAAGGTTATACTTTTACAGAGAAATCAGGAGGTCTAGAGCAAGTTTATAAAAAGATCAGATTCATCAAGAGACTAACACTTGGGGAGGTACACTAAAACAGCTCCTCAGTACACTGGAAAACTGAACATACTCATCAAACTTATTCTGTGCAGTTTCATTCTTTGGTCTTCTGCCTCTAAGACAGTACTTACCCAGGGATCTCATTACTAATAACTAAAATAAAAGTATTAAACATATATTGCCTTTCTCATATGGCAAGGCTTCTACAAGGTCATAATAACATATTATTACCAGGTAGTTTTCACAAGACCTATTAAACAGGTCAGTCTATGAGTTGAAAACAAGCTATTTATTTAAGGCTTTCTGTTTGCAATGAGTGCCTTTTCACCTCATTATACGGCTGCATTTCTGACCCTGGTTTGGAGTTTTATAGAGAACAGCATCAGCTCAAAGGTAAATAAAACAATGACTGCTTTGGTGCACTCCCACGTAAAGAGTTCTTTTGTTAGGAGGCAGCTACTAAAATTTAACAATCTTTATCATATCAAAGTAAGCATATAGAAGCATAGGAAAATGTATAAGCTAAGGAAAAGTGACTCTTGTGCCCAATGTTTTTCCTAACTCACACATTTTTACTAGAGAAAAAGAAGGAAGGGGCAGTCTCAGACAACTTGAACTAGGCTTTTGAACAGATGTGTTTCATAAACTGAAAGAAATGGTGCAACATTTTCCTAGTGTTGGACCAAGGGCTCTGATCCAACAGACACAGGGCTTTTTCCATTCAGCAGGTAGGGAGGGAGGGAGTGCTTATTATGCATGTCATCTTTTTACCATGAAAAATATGTACTCTGAATTAGTAGGTAAGTGAGAACTTCCACAGTATCTTTGAAGAGGCCTACCTGAAGTTTGAGAACACTTGCCAAGACACTTTCTAATGTATGGACCAGAAACTTAAGGCATAGCAAAAATACCCTTTTAAATTGGCATGTTTTCTGCTTGTTTTCTCTGCTTTGTAACTGATGTACTTTTTTCTTACAGTGGTGCTGTGACACCACCTCTGCTTCTGACATGTTCTTGCATTTTGAACCTAGTCAGAGTATGATACTTGTTGAACCTAGTCAGAGTATGATCCAGAGCTGGATACTTGTTTTGGGTTTTGTTGCTGTTGCTGTTTTTTAATGCTGAGAGGACTGTTATAGGAAAAACAGGCTCTCTAGGAGATTTTACATCTGGAGAAAGAAAATTTCCAAAATTTTGTATTAAAAGAAGAGAGACCTTCCCCAAAAGTGACTGCAGTAATAGGTTACACACTGTACAAGTGTTGTACTTTAGGCTTTTAAATTGAGCCATTGGAAATTGCAGCTTTTAGCAATGACTGTGCTGTAATGTGAAGAATGCTTTGTAATCCTTGAGAGGAAAAGCAGTATAATGTCATTTCATATATTTTTCATCCTTTAATCATCATCCTATTTACACCAGGGCTAAGGATTATTGTCTTCACTGATGACATGATGAGCTCAGACAAAGACAGGCTGGGTGCCTCACTGAAGGGCACAGAGCAGTGAGAAAGTCACAGCTACTGACCACTGGGTATACCTATGATGTACTTCCTATAGCACGTATTTGTTGCCACTGACCAGCTCTTGTTCTTCACCAGAGATTCTGTATTTGAGGTGGCATTCTATACAGAAGAATATTTGGCAGCATGAAACACTGCTCACTTTTCCGTGTATGATGAATAAAAACACGTGTGCGATATGAACAAGAAGAGACATGACAATACATAGATTAAAATGAAAAGGATAATTGCAAGTTTAGTTTCTACTGGCTCATCCTCTTTTGTGAAATTGATGTAAAGTGCCATAGCTGAAATCATTATTTACTTCATACTTACTTTGAATTCTTACCGATAGCCTAGAATAGGGACCTTTGGCCCTGAAGCTTCAGCCCCAGCCAGCTGATTGCCAGATCACTGCAGCCTTTCTGTCAAAGTAGTTGGCCCAGAGGAAGTCAAAGTGGTGACACTTTTAATAGCAAAGCTTTCCTCTGGGGAGGAGATAGGGCACACCTGTGGTTATCCTGTGGCCATGACACAGGACACTGCACAAACATGAGGAATCTGGATGCTGAGTTTCACACAACCAAGACTACTGAAACCCACATCTATCGGGAGCAAGAGGTCTTTAGCAATCAGAAGATCTAAAGTGGTGCAGCACAGCAATGGTAAGGAAAGGTTATCCAGGCCACTGTAGATCACAGCAGAGAAATATCTTTGAGTTACTGGAAAAATGGCAATGTCCTTGCCAAATCCATCTGCCATTTCCCATAATTTCTTCTGAAGCTGAAGCTAGACTGTCCTCAGCTGAAGGTACCATGTTTTTGGGTTGGCATATATGGGCCACAGGAACTGGCAGGGAGGAGAAGAAGGCAAGGAAACATGACTGGAGACAGGGGAAGAGGCAAAAGGCAAATTGAGATGTGACAGAGTGTGCTACAACAGGGAAGGAAGCAACCTGGTAGGTGACAAAGCAGAGTCAAAAATGAAAGAAATCTGCTGGTCTAACACCTTGCTGCTGTCTAGGGTGTGGCTCTGGCTCCAGATCTCCACTTTGGGTAGCATTTCTTCTTTTCCACCTGCTCTGGCACTCAGCACTGTCTCAGTGTGGCAGTTCAGCTCACCAAACCATGATAAAACCAGTCTTTCTTCTTTCACAGTTGTTTCTCTTACTCTCTCTTTCTCCCCCTCCTCCCCCAGAGAAGTCAGTTCTCAGCTGGACCACCAGGCTCAGACAGGGAAAGATGATTTCTCAGGAGCTGTGGCGCAGAGTAGTGGATGCAGGACTGCTGTCTTCCTGAGCACAGGGATGCATTCAATCCTCTCCTGAAGCTTCACAGGGAGCAAGGCACTCCCATCTTCAGACAGCTGCAGATGTGTTTGCCCACACCTTGAATCTGTATTGAATTCTCATCCAAACTGAAGGAAGAAAGGTAGATTCTTCCTGGCCTGAAGCTTCAAAGAAACTCTTAGGAAGGCAGTATTGCATTTAATAGCTATTTCTTTATTAAATTGCATTATTCTGAGAGTCTGAATCAATCTGTT
This sequence comes from Aleadryas rufinucha, assembly GCA_013397815.1. Taxonomy (NCBI): domain Eukaryota; kingdom Metazoa; phylum Chordata; class Aves; order Passeriformes; genus Aleadryas; species Aleadryas rufinucha. The sequence goes on along the minus strand of VZTH01002366.1, from coordinate 5,363 downwards.
TGATGCTGCCATTGCTGTGACTTAGAGATGCCTAAAGAAAATTCCATCACAGACTCTGGGATAACACTTAATCGTTTCAATCAGATCATGCTTTAGCACAGAGTTATTTAACAGAAGAAAGCTGTTTAGTAAAAAGTGCTACTGTTATATTAAATGTGGATACATCCTTCATACCGTGTTAGTACAAGATTCTCTTCAGGTTCTGACCTCACAAGCATTTTAACCTCATCCTTCAAGCATTAACCAGCATTAGCAAATACAGACCAATGCTTCTGCAGCAGAGTTGACACATAGAAGTATATTCCAGTTGCTATTAGATCACAACAACTTTTGATGTGTGAGGATTCACATACCAAAATCAATCTCTTAAAATCAGAATTAAATGTATTCTAAACTGTTCTGTCCTTTAGATATTAAGATACTGAATCCAAAAGAGGACTACAAAAACAGAATTATTTTAAGACAAAAATCTTCTTGCAGGGAGATTGGTAAGCAAATCACACTGAAATTCTTCAAAGGAGAAATTAGAGGCAATCTTGCCGTAATGCACAAGTAACTGGATGGGGAAGGGATTTCCAATAGACCGTCCTTTGTGCCTGCAGTTGCAGAGCAACATTCAGTGCCTGGCAGCTGTAGCTAGAGAATGGCTCTCACTTCCCCTGCCACAGCACCCCATGCACACCAGTGTGCGTCCTGTATTTGCAGGAGTCCCCACTGCACCATACCCAGAGCACCAAAGGGTGGGGGAACACAGGGAAGCTCGGGAGCAGAAACCCCTTCACCTGTTCTGTCAGTTCAGATGTGCAAGCTAGAGACTACAACAGGTACATTTTCTAAAATTTGGTGGGTCTCCTCTGTGGATGTGGAAGCCACAGTTTACTCTTTACATCCCCAAGATAAGGCAAGGGGAGCATTACTGGTTACAGATCCAGAAGACCCCATTTCTGCATAGTGAAAGATGTAGAGTTAGGCAACTGGGAATCATATCGCCCTGACATTCATCACTACTTTGAAACTTGCACTTTAAATCTGGCGTAGATACACTTTGTTTGTTTTTAATGTATCAAATATGATAAACAAGTATTTTTAACTCAATGTCTAGTAGTATCACTTCCCTAGGGAAGGCTTTTGACATTTCTTCCAGCCAAGAAAGAGATGAACTTTTGAACCAGGGCTTCAAATTATCCAGAGAATTGACAACAAAACTACATGTTCATGTTGCCTGGTGAAGCCTACTACAGGCAAGTTTTGTTGCAGTGACGCATTTAGAGCAATCACAAGGACTCATAAGGTGTTTCTGAGGTTTCTCTAGTGGCAATAATAACTGCAAAATTCTGTGTGCTACCATTACTGAAGTCTCAATAATATAGAAAGATCTTTGAAGCTTTAGAAAACTTAAAGCTTCTGCTTTGGCCAGCTTTTTAATGTCTTTTTTTTTAATCACTGTAAACGAGCCAGAATTAAAGGTAGAGTTTTGGAACACCACTAGCAGGGGGGACAAGGACCTCATGCTTGTTCTCTAGCATGGATGTAACATCCCCGTGTACCTGGAAAATTACCAGTTTGAGTGGGTGTGGTTTTTTAGGATGCCTTAGTTCTTTCCCTCTGTTTTCTTGGTTTATTTAAAACCTCAACTTTCAACTTATGGGTATGTCCTTTATGTAAAGCCAACAAAAACTCTAACAACACTGTGTTACAAAAGAGCAAACTTCATGACTTCTGCCAAGTAAAAAAATAGAAACAAAAATTGCATGGGGTCACTAGCACATGGACAGAAAACAAATCTATGGCAGTCAATAATTTCTGGAGAAGGACCCAAATATAGAAAAATGATTACCTGAACAAGTAATGAGCAGCTTAATGAAGTAGATCATAGACTGATTTGTTTGGTAGAACAGAAATTTTAGCCTCAGATTTGGGTATCTCATATAAAATATTGCTCCCCATATAAAATACCAGTTGTGATCTAAGTCCAATCTAGGATGAATTTTTCTCTCTTGTCACAAATAAACTGATTCTCTACCAAAGAATCAAAGGCAGAAAAAGCTGAGAAAAGATCATCTCTTTAGCCCGGCCCCAAGCCAAATTTTTTCTCTCCTCTGAGTCATGCCAAATTTCATGCAAGTCTTGATCATTACGTGAAACCAAATGCAAAGTTTCACTTTCTTGGTCTCAGACAAACAACATATCAAACAGTTGGGAATACCTGAATCTCCCCTTTTGTGCACAGCAATTACTGATTTCTAAGCTAGAGCTGTCGGTGCCAGTCCAGGGGCCAAACAAGGGATAGAGAGGGTGGAAGTGTCACCATTCCACAATCCACACTCGTGAATCTCTGAGAATCTGTTCTGTGGTTCTGAACTGGGTATTTGCCAGACAGTACTACCAACACGCTTGTACAAGAATAATTCTGCAGGAATAAAAATAAAGATTTCATAGGATAAGACACACAATATAACCTTAAAATAGTTTATTCTTAAAATCAAACAGGAGTCAAATTCTCATACTTTATGCCCAGAGTCAAGCTGGCTCTCAGTGACAAGATACAAATGGCACTCAGTGATGACCTAAGATTTTTCTGCTATGAAATCAGAAAGAATTTATTTCATTTACTTTGCTGCTCACAAAACACTTAGGATGAAGACCACAAAGAAAATTAGTCCATCCTTCAGGGATGAGTAATGAGCTTATGAACAACTGATGATAAAAGAGGAGCATGCAGCTCATAGTATATTAAATTTTTACAATTCACTTACAAAGTCCCTTTTGTAATCCTGGGCTGATTAAATACCAGGATCTGCACTGCTCCAAAATCTGAGTCTTTCTCCACTTTCTTGGGCTATATTTGGCTTCTTGACCCACTGTAAGAAGAAAAACTCATCACAATCTCTTCAGTTTTCATTTAAGATACAGTTAAAAATTTCATTCTTTTCTCTGCATGAAGGCATTGAGAACTTCTGACTAAAGCTTGAATCTGTAACACCTGGATCCTTTTTGCAATGCAGAATTATAAAACAGAGTAATGACTATTTCCCAAAAAGCACCATCACCCTGCTATTCAGCTGCTTGTCATCCACAATTCTGCCTTCCGAAAGAGAAGTCCTGCCTCTGTGTACAAGAAGTGAATATCACAGTAAATATAACAGGCATAGTCTAGTCCAGACTTTGTACCACACAGTAAGCTATTTAATTGGATACTCAGAAAAGGAAGAGGTATCATTTCTATATGGTCCCATAAATTGCTAGTATTTAAGACATAAATCTTTTCAGACTGGTTTGCCTTAAAACTGCACAGCAACTCTTAATGACAGATGCTCGAGTCCTAACCCAGCTGAAACCACTGGTTGTTGTACCAATTTTAATAGGGTTGGGAAAAGAGCTGGAAATCACATGTTTGTATGAAAAAGATGTGACTGCATCTATCAATTGGAAGCAGAAAGTAAGAAACATTTCACTGACAGGATGGCCTTGTTTATGCAGACAACTTAATTGGCTTTCAAATTCCTCAAAGTATCTTTAACCCTGAGGTTATCCTCCTTCTCAGCAGAGATCATGTTGTTTCTCACGTGCATACAAAACATGGTTCATGCCAGAGAACTGTCCACTGTGTGGAGAAGCCTAAACACAGAGAACCTGTCTGTTGTCCATGTGAACAGGGCCAGCAAGCCTGAGAACAGCACAGCAAGTCCAGACAGTCTGTCCTAGCATCTCATCCATGTTCCTTGTACAAAAACCTTCAAGGAAAGGGTCACTTGTGAGTGCTGTCCACACCCACAAACAGATGTAGAAAAGGAAAGCTAATGCAGCAATTGGCCGTGATAAACTCTCAAGAGAGATTCTGCAACCCACAATTAGCCAGGATAATCCCAGCCACGTAGCTTGTCTCCCATGAAAACTGTTTGACCTCAGATTTCTTTCTTGGAGCATGCCACTGATTGTTTTCTTTTCCATGTCCCTGCCTTGGGCATTCAATGTAACAGCTCTGTTTACTAGAGTTTCAGCCATTCCAATGTAATATGACGGTGTCAAAAATGCACTGTTAATTCAGGCTTACAAACTTAAATCAACAGCATGGTTGGTGGCACGTGATCAAAATAACGTGAAAACTTCAAAGGAATGTTACCAGATACTAAAGCTCTCTTAGAAAGACCTCACAAGTAGCCAAAGATTTTCAGAGAAGATTCCTTTACAGTGGAGTCTCCGTTTTATGTTCAGAAGAATCACATTTTGAGCAGTAATTTTGCTGGACTTCCATCCAAGGAAACTGCAGGTATATATTGAAGCAGAAGCCCCTATTCTCTGTGAATAATTATCACTTAGCAGCAAAGTATTGCAGCATTTTTTATCTTTAGTCCCATAAAAAGAAGACACACGACTTGTTAGTTCAGCACATAATAACAATAATAACAATATTTCAACACTTTTTTTGATTTTTATGATGCAGAATCATGAAACTCACACAAAACATTTAGCTAAGAGTCCTTGGACAATAGCTGAATCCTAAGAAGATTCCCAGAAGAGTCTCTATGACCCTCAATTTTTATTATTATCTTGAGTAATCATATACAGCCAAAGAAGATAAGTTTTAGAGTGTATCATTTTATTACACCCAAACCCTGTGGTCATGCATAAATCACATATGTAGAATAGTGCAAACACCACTTTAAAAGTGCCCTGTAGGGGCTATTCTTCATTATGAAAGCCATTATCATAAAATCAAGATTATTATTGGGAATTTCTTCCTGAAAATTGCATTATTTTGTATAGTCTCAAAGTCCTTAATTCATCTGCTGATGGCAAGTATTCAAGGGCAAAACTGTAAGGAGTAAGCGAGAGAAAAAGGAGGTCTACATTGCTATTTAACAGTATTTATATTAGTATTTATATTAGTCTTTAGTATTTTATAACATCAGAAAACTAATAGATTTTGGATAGATACTAAAGGATGCATATTGCAAGTTGTGTATGAGCGATTCACGTGCACAGGCGTTCACAATATCAACAGTGGTATTGGCTTTTAGCAGCTGTAAATGCATCATTCTGATGGAAAACAAAATAGCATCTCTGCCAACCAGTTCTTGGAAAATAAACCACATGTGCATAACTTGTGGAACGAGGAGGCAGAGTTCCCATTCAATCAGCTTGTCTGAAACATCTATAATTTCTGTTTTGTTCTCAACAAGTGTATTAGTGTGTAGAGAGGCTACAGGCAAACCAAGCGGCTGCTGGGAGATTGGGGTCATGCTGCCGGAACTCCATTTCAGGCAAACAGCTGCTCAAAAACATGATGCACAAATGCTTCACAGTATTCTGGGAAGCTGGGAGCAAGATGGACCTAAAATACTGTCATATATGAAAATTAG
>VZTH01002346.1:0-15884 GCA_013397815.1 Aleadryas rufinucha | reverse complement strand
TTGGAGAAGGTTGTCGGGTGCCTGGGCGCTCCGAGAGCATCATGGCGGAGCAGGGCGAGTCGCCGGTCCACGTCCAGCAGCCCCAGCCGGCGCCCGCGCTTGCCGCCCCGGCCGCCGGCTGGCCCATCTGCAGGGACGCCTACGAGCTGCAGGAGGTGATCGGTCAGTGGAGCGGGGGCGCGGCGGGGCGGAGGCGGGGAAGGAAGGCAGGCAGGGATGCCGCGGCCGGCTCCGGGCCTACCGGCTCTCCCGCAGGCAGGGCTCGCTCACTGCGGCGGACGCGCCCGGCACTGCAGCGGCGGCTGCTGCGAACTTTATCCGCCCGGCAGCGGGCAGCCCCGGGGGGCGGCGGCTCCTTCTAGAACCCGCCGCGCCCCGCCCGGTGCGGCTCGGTGGAGGTGCTGCTGCCTTGCGGTGCATCGTCACTCGAGCCTTGACCTGCTGGTTTGCACTGGGACGCTGGCAACTCCGCAGATGCGCTTTGTGTGTCCACGCTGTGTGTGTCCATGGATGCGCACATGTGCGTGCATCCGCTTAGATTACTCTGCATTTTTTCCGGTGCTTTCATGGGGGAGGCAAATCTCACCCGTAGATCTGCTGCTCACGTGACGACTTTCTCTTAATCAGTATATATACATCTGTACGTATATATATTTAAACTGTTTCCTCTTCTCCCTCACTATTTCATCTTGCTCGCATCTCCTTGTGTCCCTCGGCCCCATGGCCGTCGGTGGCACGTCAGGCCAGCGGGGGATTACAGCTTCGTTTTCACCCCAGCCAACCTGTTTTGACCCGGTTTGCCATGTGAAGTTTAACCCGTCTGCTGCCCCCCTCCCATGTCCCTGTAGGAAGGGGACTTTCTTGGTTGTGTGCTTCAGCACTTTGTTCACGTGTCCAACTAATGCAGATCAGATGTGTTCAGTCTCCATTCCCTTTATTTGGATTAGGTTATTTTGAATTTTACTTTGTGAAATACTAACTGTTGTTGAAAATATGTGCAATGGAAAGTTTTTCATCTCTTGGCCTAGATGCTGCTTGTTGCTAATGATCTACTTTGGGAAAACTTGTTTTTATTTGTATGTAACATTTTAAACTTCTAGCAGGTACTGCAAATGGCAAAGACCAGCTCTAAGACTGATTGCTGTTTCTTACAAATGAGGCCACTTAAGTGAGAAAAGTCCAGGTGACTTGCCTGCTGATGCTGTTGATTATCTTCAGTATTATACCAATTACTAATTGTTGTCAGGCTGAACTGCATGTTATCGATCTGGAAGTTGTGTATACTCAGCTTTGTCATTAAGCTTTTTATTTTCCACAGGCTGAAAAAAAAAATAGTTGAGAAAAGTACTTCTTCCTTAAAATGGGATGGCTTTTTGTTCACCCAGGTGGTACCTTTGTGTTTCTGTTTGTACTTCCTAGGCTGTGAATAGGGACTAAGGAGGGATGAGGGTTCAGGTGTTCAGGTCCCTGGAGGTGGCTGACTTGGATGAGTATTGAGCAGGTGTTGCCCGTGGAGGCCCCCCAAAAGTATGGGTTTACTGGACAGAGGACTTTGTCTGTCTCAGTCTAGGGAACAGATCAAAGTTAGCCAAGTGGAAGTGATTCTACTAGCATAAAGGTGTGTCTTTGCTGAGGAGTAGATCCCTCTTCTAAGGTGAAAAAGGCCTCAAAGGTGTTGGATTAATCCTTGTATAGCGTGTAATATGAGTCATATGAGTTACTTAAGTAATAGTTGTTTTCTGTTACAGTAGAATGCCTGTGTGAGAATTTCCTTCAGAAACTCCTTTCTACTTTATTCTTTCCACTTAAAAGCTTTTATCTTTTGATATGTAAACTGTAATCCTAACTGCTAATATATATTTATACATATCCATTGAACAAGTGGATGCTAAATTAGACTAGCAGATACCGATCAGTAGAGAAACTCTATTGCTAGTTACCTTTGGGTGCTCTTAAATACTGATATTACTTAACTGAATGCCTTGGGAGTAAATTGAGGTCAGGGTATATTGAATGAGATTCTTGGACACACTGAACTTGCCTGCTGAGTAATTTCACTAAACTTAGGTTTCTTCCATGACTTTCTTTCAAAGTCGCTGAGATTTATTTTGTACCAGTTGACTAAAAAATCTTGTGCTTAGTCAAATGTGTCTTTTTTCATTACACCTTGTATTTATTCTCTTAATTTACAGGAAACTCACTATGAGATTAAATTTAGTCTGGATACTATTAAAAATAGTAAAAAAACCCAACCAAACACACCCCACCCCACTTTCTGAAAAAAACCAAAGGCCCCAGTAAACCTACCAAACCAAGGCCCCAGTAAATTCCATGTGTTTGACCACATGCTAACGTAATTTTAGAGCTGTAGGATGAATGTTGTTGGTTTTATTGAATGTGGTAAGGGACTCTTAAAGAATCTTTTTTATATCTGAGGGAGGAGAGAATGACACAGTCTGAACTTGGTTCAGCAGCAACCCTTTTCATGGGCTGTGCCAGGGTTAATTGCATTGTGAACAGCAGTTACCACTTGCTGAAACAGAGCTGATCACCTCTGGAAAGCACTACATACTTCTCCCTGAGGAGTTGGGTAGTGTCAGTTCAGTTCAGTTCAAACAGCCCTTTCCCAGTTAAATGAGAAAAATAACAATACATTGAAGGACCGTTGTGGGCTTTGCAGGAGGAAACATACACCATAATGGTTTATCACAATGCTTCCCAACAGAATACACTTTAGGTTTGTTGGTAACTAAAGCACAGATGCAGAATGGCTGTTTTAGGGATGTTTAAAAGTTTTGGTGGGGATTATAAAATGAAAGTAATTGTTAGTCTTGTGGGCTGTCTCCATCTCTTGGATTTAGCAGTTGGAGAAGTTCTGTTCTTCTTCTCTGTGAGAACACAAAGTTTTCTTATTGCTCATCTGTGTCTATGAGCATAGCCACAGATGCTATAGTGCTATAGCATAGCCACATGCTATGTTGAAAACCAAGGCCACGTGATATGGATTTCCAATGAAAAAGCTTTTTTCATATTTTCTGTCTGTTGTATCCTCCACGATGGCTGGGAGATTCAAGTGCCTGCTGAGGAGAAAATACTAGCTTTAAGGAGTGCTTCTTATGAGATGTTATTCCAAGTCTGCTTTGTTTTTTAGGTGGCTGGCCACTTCTGTGTAAACTCTTTGTCTGCAGTTTCATGATGCATTTAATCTGCTCTAACAGGCAGCTGCTGAAAGGATCACATTGATCTGACAGCAAACTAGTTCTTCTGCCGGGTCAGTTTTCTGCTGGATCAGATTCCCTGTTTGACTTGCTGCATGGCTTTGTGATTGATAGGTTTGATGCAAGGAAGAGGCTCTTCTGCTTAATGCCTAGACACTTAAATTTTCTGGAGTGTGAAAAAAGCATTCTGATTGCTCTCTGTAAATATATAGAGTAAGGAGGAAATTTTTACATTAATTCAGATAATACAGGCTGTCCATATACAAAAGCACTTAGAAGGGGATTCCTAATTGTTGGGACAGGAGGATCTAACCAACCTTCTGGCAGTAGTTACAGAGATAAGAACTATAACTTCTGTTACGATAGAACCAGATTTAATTTAGTGAAGACCTGGGAGATCTCTTTCTAAGATTTTAATGCATTAAAATGCTCAGTGGATTTTAATATGTGTGGAGGGGGGGTTGTTGTTTTATTTTGTTTTTTTGATAAGATGTATATGACTTGGTGTATTGGGTCTGACTGGTCAACCAACAACACTTGGATTAAAAAAAGCAGCTAATAAAAGCAATACTATGAGAGGTGTTCTTATGCAGTTTGGGTTTATAACCAAGTATTCAGAATAAAATAACTGAAATAGATTTCTCTGAATTTTTCATGTACATATATGAGTTTTTTCCTCAGAAGCACTATAAATCTTCACAGAACAAACATTTAAATGGTAATCAACATTAACACTTTATTCAATTTTCAGTTTTTTTAAAATTGCCTTTCTACCTTTCAAATTGTAATGAGAGCTACATCATCTGGATGAGACAAAGCAGCATTAAATCTTCGTTGGGTTTTGTTGTTGTTTTTCTTTTGTTTTTTTGTTTTGGTCTTAATATGATCAAATGGCTTTGACTTGTGTTTGGAAAGCTGCTTTGGAGTTGTTGCTTCTCTGGCAGATGTAACTTGTCATCCTGCATTGATGGAAGGTGGATTCTGTTAAGGGGAAGCAGTGGATTAGGTTGGGTGCTAATTTTCATTATAGAATTATATTTTTCTCTCCTGCTGCAGCTGACTTGGAAAATTATTTTGGCTAGGAAACAGCCAGAATTAGATTGAAATAAAGGGTTACTTTTACAGGATGGATTATCTATATTGGCTGCAAATCATTAAAGCATTACCTTAGTTGAACTTGTGTGTTTGTCTAGTTTTTTTTTTCTAACTTTGAGCTCAAAAATACCTTGTGGTTTGTTGCCTCATAAGGTGCAGCGTTGCTAGGTCAAATGTGTTGGGATTTTGAGCAGAACAGGTTACCATGAGAGACTGTTCTGCTGGTTTTATGGTTCTTATTGTAAGCAGCCTGTGAACCACTGTTGGTTAATGGCTCTGGGGTCTTTGGTGGTGTTTCCAGGGTATGTTATTTACTTTGCTTTTCTCCCCCACTGTATGTATTGCTAATGGCTCTTTGTCTGACAGAGAATAGACTCTCCTATATTTGTTGTTATCAGAGATCTTTGTGTAGAGTGGTCTCTGATTATGATCCTTAGGAACCCATGCTCACACTGGTGATGCTGTACGCTGTTTTGAAAAGCCTGTCTATAGTTAGAGGTAAAATTACAGTTCTGTGTTATTGTTCTGTTAATCAGGTGTTCATGTTTCATTCACACTTTCCAAAATTTCTTATCCCTGTGCTTAATCAGGATTTTTTTTAAACATTTGAAGGGCTTTCTTTTGCAGTAGTTTTTATGTATGTGCTGTAAATTAAATCACACTGTGCTGAATGAAATACCACACTAGCAACTAAAGCTATGGTAAAATTTCATATTTGCTTTTGCAAAACCTCCAAAATTCTTGCATGAGAAGTTGCATAATTTGATAAGTAATGCTTAATGCTACCTAAGGTCTTTGTACTAAATTTGTAAAAAGAATGGTGTGCTTGCCTTAATTCTGCTCCAAAGTAAATTCTGTTCCTTACCAATAAATCTTAAAAGTTACTACAGCAGCCTAAGTATATTGTACTTGCACATATTAAATACAGCCTTCATAACATTAATTGTAACTTAATACAACTGTAGCTTGACAGGAAAAGTTTAATTTTGTAAATTAAATTTTACATTTTGGGAAATAATTGGTTGAGATTTTCTGTCTGCTAAAAACCATCTGTAGAAGCTGTGGAAATATTAAATGCCCATTTGGTATTTTAATAAGGAGTGGCTTTTAATTCAGTTGCCAGGGTAAAGGTGGTCATGGTGCAATTTAAAAACACCTTGTAGAACATTCACAGTGCAGTGCTGCTAATGAGGCTGTGCAGAGCTTGAAGTTGTTAATTATTTGCTTTGTCTCCACAGGGTAGTGTTGGGGAAGGAACCTCTGTCTTGGCACCTTTTTTTTTTTTTTTTTTTTTTTTTTTTGCATGAAAATGAACTTTCTGTGTTAGAAATACCCAGAGTGGAGCCAGGGCTGTACATGGCTGTAGTTTTCATTGGTTCAAAGAGCTTAGACTTGAAGTGATTCAATGTTCAAACTTTGTTATATAATCTAGTGAATTAAAAAAAAAAATTAACGCATGCAATTGGAATTCAGACTTGTCAAGAAAAAGATTAAAAGATTAATTATAAATTGTAAAAAACCCCAAGAGCTTCCTTTGGGTTTCTCCTGATTGCAAGTAACCAGCATATAAACGTTGTTTTTAAGCTACCTTGTTAACTGGAAGGGTAAAGGAACATATATCAACATGTCAGGCAGTTGGCTGGTGCTGTGTAATGATAATTTATAGAAAATATGCTTTCCTGCTCTTCAAATCTGCCTACTTCCCTTTTGGTTGGATCTCCTCTCCCTATGCTTTTTCTTTTCCTTCCATCCAAGTTCTTCTTACAGATCAGGCCCAAAACCTCTGGTGCCTGGAAAGTCCTGGCTCCACAGGAGTAGTTTGAGTGCTAGAAGAGGAGCCGCTCTGCTGGGAGTTTGCAGAAATTCGAAGGGATTGCACGATTTTGCCCCTTGCTAAGTGTTATAACAGCAAGGCTTTGCATCTTCAGAGTGGAACCACTTCTTGTAACCAGCATTGTGCTTTGATGGTGGGGGCCAAGTTCAGAGGTGGGAGAGCTATTTTAGATTGGGTCAGATGTTTTTCTGAAACAACTTAAGAACCGTTTTACTTTTTTTTCTTTCAGTGAAGAATCACTTTCTCCTAGGTCTGGGACCAGTTATTTTTTTTCCAGAATCCGTTTGTTGAATGGAGCTTCTCTTTGTTAACGGGAAACAAAACCACATCTGTTCTGATTGGCTTGAGGGGAAAAAACAGTGAGCTCTCCATGCAAAGGAGATGTGGGTGGCTCATATAGTGGCTACTTGTCTAGGTCATATTTCATTTTTGTGTGCCCTCCCTTGGTTTTCTCTTTCTCTTCCCCCATTTCACCTTCCAAAGTAATTTGGAACTGTAAGGCAGCAGTTCATAGAAGCTATTTTTTCTTCCAGTAATAATAGTAATTCTTGATGTTTAAAGAATGGGCCCTAAAAATCAAATTAAGTTAGCTACTCTTGTTAACTGCTTGGGTTTGCTGAAGTCACTGCGATACTGCTGAGCGGAGGTTGCGGAGGAGCAGTATGCTTGCAGGACTTGGAAAACAGATATGTCACTAGGACCTTTTCTGGTGCCCAAAATTAAAAGTGAGTTTGTCCCCACCCTCCAAAAAATCATACTTAATAGATGTTGATACTACTTATCCTATGTAAATAAAGAATGTGATGTATTGAATGAGTGGATTTTTCCTTATTTCTGCCTTTTACAGCACAATCTTTCCAGTAGGATGAAATCCTGACAGCTCTACTAGATTTCACTGTTTCTTGCTAAGTTTGAAGGTCTTTGGATGTGCACAAGGGTTGCATGGTTGAAGCTTATGGATGTAAGAACATTATCATCCAGCAGTGTCAGGATGAGGTGACACTGGTATGGAATAAAATTCTTGAGGAAAGAATTTTCTCTAAAACTTTACTTTTTCCTTATAAGAAGGAAAAAGTCTCTCTCTATATATACACAACTGTATCTATCAGTCTTTATATGCACTGTTCTAGGTTCTGTGTAGTTGTGGGATCAACTCTGTAAATGAAACAAGTAGTGTTGAATGTCTCTTGCCTTCTTTGATGGGGTTTGGCTGCTGTCCTCCCTTGCTGACCTTAGGGTTGTGTGGTGGTGATGCAGCTTTCTGCCCAGTGCTTCTGGCTGGAGACTGTCCCTTGGTGTATCGAAGGGGTACCTGGGAGACTGGGAGTGCTGGACTGAAAAGATGGGGGGAAAAACCCAACCCTGCCCTGAGGCAGAAAATGTATTAATGAGAAAAAACAAGGGGAGTATACAGGGACAAAGAAGCTATCAATCATGTACCTAACAGTGCTGGAGGAATCTAATTTTTCATGAAACTGCTGTCAAGTCAGAGTTACTGTGAGAGTTGGTTGCCTTTCAGGAGATAGATACTTGGGGAATGATAGTAAAGAGGAAGCAGCTTAATCTTCATGGAGAAGTGTGCATGCTTCCTGGCATTTATGCAGGCTTCAGTTGGCTGGTGACTCTTGTGTAGAAAATTTATATGGCAGTGGTGAGATGCTGAGAATGCTGATGAAGATGGTGGGTTTTAAAGAGTCCCTCTGAACAATTTCCAGGTACATTTTGCCAGGGTTGCTGTTTGTGACAGTCCTGCAGCTTGCTTGCAAGAGAAGCTCAGTGGAAAGTTTGAACAGTATTCTCCATTTGTTAGCTGAAGTAATAATTTTGTGGCACTAATGGAGTTAATATTTTCAGTCCTTTGCCCATGGTATTTGACTAGGTATGTGGCTTTACTCAGTAGTTCAGTGAAACTTCAGTGTGATAAATTAGCTGTCTCTGTTAATCCTTTGTCTTTACAAATAACAATTTCTGAATAATTTTATTAGCCTGATTATTCCTGTGGATGTCTAAATGCCTTTGAGGTATTTTTATTGTAAGTTAAATGTAGATGAAACTTGAGAATGTCCTATAAGGCTGATGTAATGGTTATGTTACATAGCTTTTAAGCTGAGCTATGCTTATGCACTTAGAAAAATTAGAAGCAGACTGAAAATTTGAAGCTTTTCTGTATTCCTGATCATGCTTTCAGAAGAATCCTGTGCTTAAAGGTCTTGAAGGTCAAGATCCATGTTGAATGTCTGTGTGCCAAGTATACCTGCTTCAGGGTAGTGGTACAAAAATAGTTTAACAGACCAGAAAAATATTGTGCATTTGTTAATCATGGTTTCTGTCTTTTAGGATTAACATGAACAAGATCATACGCTTGAGCTATTGCTTTAGACTTGTGAGAAGCAACATACTTGGATTCAGAAGCATAGCCATTTAATTATAAAGTTGAGTTTTCCTTCTCACTTTCTTGCTTTGAAGACTTTTTATTACAGGGACTGAATTTAAGCTTATAATTTATTCCTCTTAGTGTCTTGTGCTTCCAGACTCTAAGCCACTTCAGACTAATAATAGGAACTTCATTAGAATTAGATTAGAATCACCTAATGAAAATTTAATGATTTGATAGTATTTACATTGCTCCAACTCTTCCATTGTTTCATGAGAAGCAATATAGGAGAAATAGGTAGGTTTTCTGCTTGGAGTATGTGGTCACAGTAGACTCAAAGTAGACTCAAATTCTAGGAGGCACTTTTTGTGGGGGTGAACTAGCTGAAGATGATTTGTAGCTCAGCACTGCTGTATTAATTAGAGATCTTTATGATACTGCAGTAGCAATAATGCCTTTGTTTTGGTAGATTGCTGTTCTTCATTCTCCGAAGAGAATGATGCACTATGTGGTGACATCCGGAAGACTTGGAGAATACTGTGTTCATGGTATTAGGATTGTTCCAAGTCTTTACTTTCAAACTAAATGAGAAACAATAAAATATACTGACTAAATCAACACCAGAATTTGTTTGTAGTGCTACTTCAGAAATTAATAGTAATTCCTGCTCTCCAACTTTTGTAAATTGTAGTAAGATTAATATTGAAACAGAGCGTAGCTTATTTTGCCCTTACACGTAACACATTTCACTTTTTTTCTTCTTAATATGGCAGCTCATATGGAAGATAATGTGACTGAAAGGAGAGATCATTCCAGGTGTAGAACTTGACTTTCCACTGCTCAGTTCGGTTTCATACCCTTTTGTTCATTAAGCTCCTAAAATGCTGTACTTTATATTACTTCATAATCACAACTTTGGAAAAGTGATAGTGAAGGGAGTGTAAGCAGACTAGGTGTATAAAGTGGTTGTAAGATACCTCAAGCAGATCTGAAAGCCATGGAACTTGTGAGGAAAGCATAAGTTCTGCAAAATTGAGCAGAGATACTTTATTTGCATTTCACATTTGATGCCCATTAATATATTGTATGTTTTAAGTAGCATATTTTATGAAGGATCGAACATTTTTTGGGTTCAGAACTAAATGTGTTTAGCTAATTTACTTGTTTGGTTTTGGTTCAGCTGAATTTATTAAGTTGTCTCTGTGTGTTGGTTGTTCCCTCTCATACCTGTCTTTTTTAGCATATGTAAGCAGAATAATTTTGCAGTGCATGAGATGCAAACTCTGCACCAGAGAATAAGATCTGTTTTCTGCAGAGAATCTGATAATCAAGCAACAGAGGCTCTTTCAGGGATCCTTGGCAGAATGATGATGGCACTAAAATGTAATTACAATTTAAGCTTTATTTCCTTAACAAGACTTTATGTTTACTATAACACAGAAATTATGATCAGAATGGCACAGGATTTCTACAAACAGAATGAGTTTAGAACAATTTATAACTAGCATAATACAGAATTTATAATATGACAAGTTAAATTGTATGTTAGGATCTAGTCAATTAGAAATCAACAACAAAATATCAACAAAATAATATAGAATTTATAATACAACTTAACTTACTATTTCTAATCACCTGGACCATCTGCAGATCGGGTCAAAACCCAATACACTCGTTTGCTGTATCAATATAACAATAATAATCTGGACTGGAAGATGATCTGAATGATATAAGTCAGTCCTCAGAGGTAGCAGATGATGACGGAAGCATCTCTGGCCACAAGGGTCATGGGTCTCGCTGTCTGCCAGCAGCATGAGTCCCAGGTTCCCTACTCAGGCCTTGTAAGTGCTTGATGTTATGGGCAGTTCTGGTATTCCGTATGCTGCTGTGCTTCCCAGTGACGGGTTTGTCACCAGCACCGGCACCTGGGATGTTCAGTGCTGGTAAGGAAGGGAGTAGTTGCTGTGATGCCCAGGAATCTTGAAGCTGGTAAGCAGAAGAAGAAGAAATCTCTTTGGTTTGTCTACTTGGTTCACAGGAGTTTCAGGGCCTGAGAATAAGGGGGAAAGGAATGAGTGTGTGACCCATTCAGTCACAGAGAATACCTGCTTGCCTTATAAAGTGGCATTAGTTACGCTAACCGCATGACAAGGGGTCAGGAGCAGGGCCTGCAGTCACACCAGTCTTATCCTGACATTTCCACAAGGCAAATTCCAGTTCTGATAACTCCAAAGTCTGAAATAGTGGTGATTGTGGATGCTTATGTAGACATTTTTCACTTATAAAAACCACTTCTTATGAAGATAATTGACATGTGGAGCAGAGCAAAAAGAATTTAATCTTGAGTAATGTTTATAATAGGAGGTTTTCCTAGACAGTTCCCTTTCAACTTTCTTTATATGACTCATCTATGTTAAAGGACAAGTCAGGGAGAAAATAACACCTATTGAAAATGGACTGCTTTTGTTTACATTTTCCTTACCAGCTGTTCTGCTGACATTTCCATGGTGTGGATTGCTTATGAATGGGAAGACGCTCTCATACCAGATCTAGAAACATCCAGGCTCCCTGAGAGCTCTATGACTAGCATGTAAGAACACTCAAGGCCATAAAGTACTTAGTTAAAAGTTAATTTTTATGATGACATACACAGATGAGCATTAAGCTGCCTGGTTTTTTGGCATCACTCCACTTTTCTCTGCAACAAGTCTACATCTTTCAGTGTAAAGTATGAACGCGTGACTGGAGTATGGGCAGTTTTGTATTCAAAGACAGGCAAAACGAGAGGCATTGTGGATGCATGTCTAGAAGTTGATCCTCAACTTTGTTGGCACACTATCTTACCCAAAAGATGTGAATTCCTTTGGTGGTACTTTCTTAAAAAAAGGGCAGGAATGTGTTTTTGTTAGGTGTTTTGTTATTTTTGTGATTGATAGGGGTAAAAGTTTTCCGATGTTGAAATGCTCTGCAATATAGTGGATAGGAAAACTGGTAAAGGAGCTGGGATGCTAAATGTGTTACTACTGTAGCTTCAAAGGCAAGACAGTGCAGTATGTGACGTGACTGTATAGGGTAGCAGCATGTGTTTCTCTAGTAGTGAGGCATGGTTTTACTTCTACTGATCTTCAACAGAAAGTGTCATCTTGAGCCACACTAATTTATTGTTTCTCTCATATTCTTAACAAATGCAGCAGCTTTATTTTTGGTGATTCATTTATTTTAATTATATTAATAGAGTTGTACTAAATAAAGCCCCTATGACAAAGAAAAGATTATCTCAGACTGGGGTTTAACATCAGCACTTGCCAGTCTCTGTTAGGAGAGCTGAGGAGGGAGCAGAGGAAGGGCAGTTCAGAGGTAGGTGGTCGTGGGCATAGTCTCTATTTCTTTATGCTCCCTCTCTAACTGTGTGCTTATTGACAGGTTTACTTGAATGCCCCAAACATAGTTAATGGTCATCCTTGGACTTTTCAGTCTGATCTTAGTGTGTTGATGGCGTTGTATCAAGCTGACAAGTGCTGAGCTCTGTATGGTTCTAGGCAGAAGTCTCCTTAACAAGAAAGTGTCTCAAAGCAAAAAGCCATCACTTAGGCTGATAGTTCATTTTAAAGCTGAATGCAGTCACTATTAAATAAACCTGTATCAGATCTAAATATCTGGTTTCACTTTCTAGCCACAGATTTCTTAAATACCTTTGTCAGTGAGAGTAGAACTCTTAAAATTCTTTTAACCATGGCTGGTGGTGATAGCTGATTGTTCTTCAGATAAGAGAGATGTTTCAGAAGAGATCCTGCAATATAGTGTGTCTGGGCTCTCTGATGGAGGGAACTAAGATTTGTATTTTCCAGATCATTGATAGAGCTTCTCTACTTCCTTGTACAGTTTCAATTTGTTTTATTTCCTGAATAATTAGTTTGTGATTGACACTTATTTTCTGTACTCTGATGCTAGAACCCTCTGTGTAGTTCTATTCTCATGTGCTTTTGGCAGAAAATTTTATTCTGGTTTGCAGATTTGATGGGGAGCTATAATATAGCAAACCTCAAAATACTTTCTATAATTTACCTGGGTGAAACATCTGTTATAACCAGTTCTTTTACTATTTTAGTGAGGAAATAAAGAGAATAGTTCAAAAAGCTAAGTCATTCCCTGCTGTGGCTGTTTTTCCTGCATGTGGGGGTTTATTGCTGATCGTGTATCCCACTGCCTTTTTCCTTCTGTATGGAAAATGTGATATCTGGTTAATGCTGAAGCTTGCTGTATCTTAGCCTTAGCACGGGTTGTCTTAACGCTTGCATAGAACTTTTCTGTAGTGTATAATCGTTTTGACATCAACATTTAGGCTATTTATGACTTCATAGCAATCACAGAAATATCTGTATAGCATATTTAGAGAGGTTTTTCTGGATTGTTTATGTAATGGGCTTTTAAAAAGTAGTATGGGATAAGCTGGATCTCAGACTTTGTGTAACCTAATTTCCCACGAAAAGGTGAATACAACAATTGAGTAACCCAGTGGTTCTGTAGCCATAATAGTGATGTTTTTAAATGTCCAACTGCAAAACAAATTCAATGAGGAATTAAAGAGATTAATTGTTGAATGTTGAAAGTGCAGAAGTTGCAGTTCTATTTATGGGCATAGATTTCATGTAACACTTAGTGTATTTTAAGTGAATTATGTCATAATTGGTAGGATAAGCAAAGTAGTATCCAAGTGAGCTATAAGGAGAGAGACTTGATCCCAGCATGAATTAAGAACACAGAGTGGGTGGGAATTGTTAGTAAATTGTATTTATACGATTATCGTGAGGTTCTTAAGAACTCAAGTGTTTGTCATGTGAAGATGTAAAGGGAAATAATGACTCATTTTCTGTGAGGAAGCTAAGTTTCAGAAAGATTTAGAGTTCGGTATGGAGGTGTAAATGAGCTTTACTCAGCTGATTTAGAACTTTATTTTTCATCAGTGGAAGTAATATGAAAGAAAGTGAGTAATATTGAAATTTGTCTAGAGTATTGTGGGGTAAAAGTTAGAAACCGAAAGGATTTAAGCATTCTTTGGTCTCTGTTTGTTAACCAAAAGTATTGCTTTGCCACCAACAGAGTTTATTCTTTCGAAACTGAAGAGACTAGTCCGGCCCAGTGCTGCTCTGGAGTATTCGGAAGGGCTGATTGGTTCCTAACACGTTCAGTAATGCTGGAAATATGCTACACAATATTGCGTGCCACATACAGCGCATACAACACAGCTTTCCAAGCTTGTGTGTAAGCACAGGTGCTTTCTATGTTACATAAAAAAACTCCACAGGTATTCATGAGTAGAAACCTAATCTAGATTTGTGCACAGTTTTTGTGCACAAATGCATTGTGCTCCATGCAAAAGGAGTCCTGCAGTTACACTGCATAGGAGTTACGATTAAGAATTACCTAGGGGACTCTTCTTCAGAAATAGGATGTTGTGGGAGATTAAATAGAAACGCTTCCATTGCTGTTTCATCCATTTTCATAGATTTTTTTATGTTTACTATTGGTTTTTTACAGATAGTTATAATTTAGCCTTGGATTGGAGACAGATTTAAAGTTTGTGTCCGCTAATCAGCTACAGTTAATAGGACATTTCTATATGTTGGGGGAGCAGAAGAAATGTATAAAAATGCAGGTGGTTTAGGTTGGTATGTAAGACTTTATAGATTCCGAAATAAGATATTTGGTCTTCTCCAATTGCCTCTGCCGTCTAACCCTTCAGATACCTACTCAACAAGAAAACCTAGCATTATCAACAAGTTTCATCCTCCTCTTCAGAAATTAGAACCACTGTAGTGTTGGGGAAGGTCTCTTGTGTTAGAGTGACCTGAACTGCAGAAATCTTTAAAAGAGGTTTGTGCTGAAATACTGTAGAGACTAACACTGAGCCACTAAAAACAAGACTTGGTAAATCATTATGGTCTATCAAGGTTACTGACTTTCGTTTTTAAGGAGAAGAAAAAAATTGAAAAGAAATGTTTGTGATTTATTTCAAATAAGTTACTATGCTCTGATAAGTGGAAAGTGTCAGACCTTTATAAATAATGGAATAAATGAAGTGTCACATCCTTGTATGAAGGATGTGGGCATTTGCAATGTGCAAGTGATATAGTCCAACCATCTCACCTCATTGTCTGTCTTTTTGAGACTTGACTAGTGGAGAGTAGGTAAAACTAACATGTTTATGTCACTTGTTGATCACAGTTTTTCAAATATCCTTAGTCTCTTCACCCAGTCAGGTTCTGCAAGGGTTAAATTCACATTAAAAAAAAAGGAGAGAGGAAAAAATGCCTTTATGTCAAGTTTAGAACAACTTGAAGGAACTTGTTCAGATAAGCTTAAATCCCAGATGAGTATCTGTGGAGTTTTTGTATGCTCTCTGTGAAGTATGTGCAACGTGAAATGCAGAAAACTGCTTTTAGGTTACATTCTTTCAGAAGAGGTGAAGTGTGGCCGTGTGTAGTAGCTCTTGAGAAGGTTTTTATTGTGTGAACCCAGATGGTTAAAAGCAATTCTAACGGCTGTGTTGCACTGAGGATGAGATGGTGCATGGTCTGTAGCATGAAGGGACAGGTTGGCTGTAAGGGCATGCTTATGCTAGAGAGGATGGCAGCAAAAACACCAGGACAAGACGAAACTCTGACCTGTTGTCTGTTGTGAAATGGGAATAGTAGGCATCTTGATGTGGTCTGAAATTGCATTATTTCATTGCTAACTTTTGAAATTGGTAAAGAGAACTTGTCTGTAGCAGAATGACTTTTCCAGTAGTGGAAAAACCCCACTGTTCTTACAAAGCTGGGTTTTTTTGAGTCTGACCATGGGTAATCCTTTTGTTTTCTTCTTCTGCAGGAGACAAGTGAATGTAAAGGCTTCATGGTTTATCCAGCCTGAGCTCTCAGGCTGGATAAACCTTACTGTATCAGTTTCTTAAATAGAGACTGGGTGTTAAACTGGTCTGTGCTTTGGTTATGGTGTAGTTAGTATTCTCTGCTTTGAGGGTTTTGGAAGACTCATAAGGCACAATGTATCTGAAGAAGCCCTGCCTTCTGACAAGGAATGATTGACTGTGATCTATTCTAGGCAATCATTTTCTGTGATCCTAATTTGTTTTGCTAAAATGTTGTCTGTGACAATTTAGTTTCACTGTATGAAAGTGCATTACTTCTGTAGTCTGTTAGCTCTCAACTGAAATGCTTGTCTGGGTAGTCTGGTTTCTAATAGCTGCTCAATAGACTTCACCCTTCTACCTGTTCAGTAGATGAGACAAAAGGAGTCTTCTGACCAGATGTGAAAGCTTCAGGTTTTCCATACCTCTATCCGTGTGATGCCTGAAGAGGCTACC
>VZTH01002322.1:10368-20602 GCA_013397815.1 Aleadryas rufinucha | reverse complement strand
CGGGTCCCGGGAGTTACGGGACTGAGCTCGGTGCACGGTTAAGGGAGGGGAGGTCTCCGGTGCCGCGGAAGAAGGGCCTGGGCTGCCCGGGAGCGCCTCTTGCCTGCGGCGTGGTGCAGGGGAGACCCCGCAAGGGTGCGGGAGAAAGCGCGGGGGGTCCCCGGCTGCGGGGGGGTCCCCGGCTGCGGGGGGGTCCCGTTGCGGGGAGGGTCCCCGTTGCTGGGGTGTCTCCTGTTGCAGCGGGGGGGACCCAGCTGCAGGGGGAAGAGGGGTTCCCCGCGGGCTGCCAGGCTTTGGGGGCTCCCTGGTTTTCGGGGTGTGCAGGGATGTAGAGACAGTTCCCAGCTTGGGAGGCCCTGCCTGTAGAAGGGTCCCCAGGACCCCCCAAATGCAGGGGGTGCCCTCAGGGGTCCCAGCTGGAAGGTCCCCACCAAGCTGGAGTGCATCCTGCAGGGTTTCCAGCTGCAGGACGGGTGCTGGGAGGAGGCTGGGATGGGGGGGAGGTGATGGTGACACCCACTCTGGGGTGGGTGCCCCCAGCCCCTCAAGTGCCCCCCATCACTCCTGGGCTGTGGGGCAGCGACAAGACCCCACAGGCTGGACATTGGGGACAGAGCCTCCTGCCCACCCCGGGGTGTCCTCGGACCCTGAAACCCCCCTGGTCCCCCACAACAGGCTGGATGTCCTTGAGGGACAGGGACAGGATGCTTTGCCCCACAGGATGGTGATAGGGAAAGCTGGACAAGGCTGTATGGGAGTGGCAGTGGCACCTGAGACCCTGATGACACCCAGCAAAGCCACCATCCCCTGGGGTGGGAAGGGGGTGACAGAGGGAGGTGCAGGATCTAACTCAGAGCGAACAGAAAGGAGAAAATCCCAAAAGGATGTAAAAGGAGGGAAATCTCCGTCCCTTTCCCAGCCGAGCGCGCAGGATCAGGCACGGTGTGCTGGCAGCCCCGGTGTCCCTGCCAGCAGTGCCAGCGGGGATGAAAGGCCCCTTGTTCATTGACATCCTCTGCAGCCCTATTTCTGGAGGAAAATGTTTTCCCAAAGGTTTGGGGTGAGGAAGAGGGGAACTTTGCATCGGCTTTCCGGCGTGATCTGTGCTTGGGTCACCCAGCCCTGGCTGCAACTCCAGGGTGGGAAACTGCTTGGGCACAGGAAAATTTGGAAAGCAGAGGCAACAACGCTGGAAATACTGCGAGCCCAAATCGCCCAGGGAGAATCCCTGGCACTGGCATCACCCTGCGATGATTCAGCCTTGAAAGACAGCACCCAGTGCCAGCCCCCAGCACGGTGCCAGAGGGACAGGGATGGTACCTGGGTGTCACTGAGCCCGGTGAGCCCACCGGGAAGCTCCCAGCCCTGGAATTAGGACAACGCTGCCCACCAGCTTCATCCAAGCTCAGCTCATCCCTAGGGATGCTGCTGTGCTGCTTCTGTGTTGGGCTGGCTTCATTATCTGGGGACACTGCACAGCCCTGGGGACACTGCGCTGACCCGGGGACATTGCAGAGCCCCCTCCCGGCCCCGTCCTCCCTGGGACAGGGGTTCAGCACATCTGGGGTCACCTCAGAGCTGCCAGCCCCAAACACTCCTGGTGGTGTCCCCAGTGTCACTCCCTCCAAGCCATGGGGGTACAAAACGTTTCCTTTCCATTCCCAATTGCCCCCAGTTGCTCCCAGCAGCCCCCCAAGCAGGCTAGCACCGTGGTGACACTTCTGGCAGGGATGCATCAGTCCCCATGGATCTGGGGTCAAACCAGACCAGCCCCGTGTGTCCCCCAGCCAGGACAGCACATTTGGGGTGAGGGCAGAGGGTGATGGACACCCCTCTCCAAACCACGTTGCCCCACGCTGAGCATGGAGTGATCCTGACAAATCCTCTCCCAGCGACACTAAAAGCCTGTTAAAATAATGCCCGATAACGGAATTAAGCTGCTTAGATGTGCGGCATGAAGGCAGGAGAGGGCTGGCACGGTGCTAACTCTGCAGGGTCCCCCTGGAGCTTTTTGGAGAAAAATCCCCAGAATCCTTCTGGGAAGAGGAGCTGGGTGACGCAGCAGCCAAGGGATGAGCTGGGGACAGTCTCTGCCCAGACTGGGGAGGAATTTGGGGGGGTCGTGTCCCAGCAGATGAACTGAAACATCTCAGTTCAGGGGGAAATGCAGCCAAGGGCAAGCAGCAGCAGGATATTCCCAGGATTCTGGGGGAATCAACCAGGAAACATGGAGTTTTTAAGCTGCACAAGCCTGTTGGAGCACTGCGCTGTGCTTTCCACCACCTTTTAAACCCCAGAATTGTATTTCCAAAGCCATCGCTTCACGAAACAGTAAAAAGGGGGTTTGTTGCAGCCCTCGTGTCACAACAGAACTGGTCCCATTCCCTGTGGGTCACCGTCCTGCCCCAACGCTCCGCAGCCCAACCCCAGCGGTGCCACCTCCTCGGGTGAGCCCTGGCATTCGTTCGGTGACACTCCCGTGCTTCTCCACGGGGATCATTGATGCACCCAGGACCTGCCACGCACTGGGGGCGCGGCCCGAATTCTGCATGAGCGGAGCGGGATGGACACGCGGGGCTTCCACAGAGGCTCCTTGTCCCCGCGAGGGCGGGCACTGGCCCCGGGCAGGGCGGTGCCGGCGGGCGGCACCCCCGGGGGGCTCCTGCCCGGGGGAAGGGGCTCGGGGGAGCCTCCCGGCATGATGGAGCTGAAGGATGCGTGGAGGGGTCGGTGCACGCATGGAGGGTGTGCGTTCATATTGCCACCAGGTGTGGGGACAAGCAGGAATTGTCCCCAGGGCTCTGCATGAGGACAATTACGGACAATTTCCCCTCCAGCACATCCAGCTCAAATCCCACCTGTCCAACAGGGCTGAAAGGGAGGAAAGTTTGGGCAAGGACCCATTGTCACTTCAACGAGCTGAGGGGGCCCTGCCTAGCACTGACAGGGCCAGGGGTGCAGACAGGGACACAGGGATGGGTTTGGAGGTGGCACAGCCCCATCATGGGACCGGTCCTGCACCAAGGGAAGAAAGAAGGGACAGAGGGAAGCAGTGAGGAAGGAAGGATGGATGCGGTGCCAGCACTGCTCCATGCAGCTGCAGGGATGAAACCCATCAGGACCAAGCTCCATCCCATTCTCGGGGTGCAAATCCTTTCCCCTGTCCCTTCCCAAGCATCTCCTCCCTGCCCTGAGCACCGGCAGGATGAGCCCCCAGTCCCCTACCCTGTCTCCCCGTGCCATCAGCCCCGAGTGTCTTGCAGGAGCAATCGAGTTAAAATGAAGTAATCACTCTTCAAGTACAGTCATTTGCAGGAAAAATACAGGCCTTGCTGTGATTGCAAATGGTCTCCACTGGAACCATCCCTCCCACTTGAGGGAGAAATGTTTTCAGCTCTGGGGTGCTCGGTGACAGCAGCCTCAAGCGCAGCCAGTGTGGCCACATCACATCTTGTGGCTTCTCCCAGGCTGGAGGTAAAGAGCTGGGATTTGGGGCTTTGAGTCTCTTAGGAGCCAGCAGTACTTTCAGGAGGATTCTTTTGCTCTCAGATATCTCTGTAAAATGGCAGGTTCAGGGAGAGGGGCTGCCCTGAGCCCTGGGACGGAGCTGCAGCACCCACCAGTCTCCCCCAAACCACTGGACGAGCATCTCCACACTGACCAGGGCTTCCCACACCAAAACCCTTTAATTTTTGACTTATTTCAGAATACCACCTTTTGCTGCCAGCGCAGTAATTCCCCATTTTTCCCCATTAAACCCACAGGACACAGAGCCCTCAGTCCCTCCCCAGCTCCATCGCTCCCCTGCAGCAAACAGCTCTTGTGGAGCTGCTGGGACACAACCCCCACACTGAATTTTGAGCAATTTCACTCCCCCAAAATTTTTTGCCTTCTGGTTTTTCTCCTCCTTTTCCCTTTACTCCAGTCTTTCTCCCTCTTCCTCCCATATCCCCCTTTTTCTTTTTCTATACCTCCACCTATTACACCCCCATCCAGCTCTTTCCAACAACTCTCTGCTATTTTCTCAAATCACCTGCCTTTTGCTAATGCCAAAAATCCTTTTTCTTTCTTAACAGACAAAATAGATTATCTCATCCTGCTGTTCTCCTCCCCGTCTGTCCAGCCCCGAGCGGTCAGACGCCCGCCGCGGTGCCGTGGCCGGATGTAATAGGGCTATTAGATGAGTTATCACAGCCTGAAAGGATGAAATAACTTCTGTGCCTTCATCCAAATAAAGCTCCCCACTCCTGTTCAATGCAACGAATGAACAAGAGTTCCCAGGGGAAATAGCCAGGAAAATGTTAGAAGATGTTAGAAGGCGTTAGAAGATGTTATTTGAGACCCGACCCTTTGCCAAGCCACCTCTTGGTTTGGGCTCAAAGGGCTCTGGGGTTTCTCCATAGGGAATTGGGAAGCCCAAGGATCAGTGCCAACACCCAGAGCTAAATCCTCACCCGAGTGCTGCTCCAACTGCATTTTTTGAGTGCTCGGTGGCACAACCTCATGAATGTCCCACGTGTGGCTGAATCCCCGGACCAGTTGCATCCAGCAAAATGCTGTTTTCTCACGCCAGACACCAATTCCAAGGAGAAACTTTGCTTTTCATCTCAGAAGGAGCTGTCCCTGCATTTCCCACGAGCTCCATGCAATGTCCCTAGATCTGCAGGCGGAACGTCCAGCCCGGCCCAGGGCAGCATCCCAGCCCCTGTGGAAGATGCTCCGGAGCCAGACGGAGCCCCTGGGCTGGCCCTGCAGGGCACCACTGCCCCGGCCAGCCCTGACCGACCTCCCAGTGCCACCAGTTCCCCCAGTGGGGTGTTACAGGGATTTCCTTAGAGGGATGCAAACCCCCAGGTCCTCCCTCCTGGGCTGGCGAGGAACGGCCCAAGGCAGCAGCTCCACTTCAAAATCTAAAATCCCAGCACTTCTTGGGACTCTGCTCGTTCCCCCTCTGCCACCCCACTAAACCCTGCCATTTCTGTCCTCCCTGGAGTGTGACAGACGTGGGGACACCGGCACCACCAGTGTCACCTCTGGTCATGCTGTGACGCTCCTGGGGCTGCACCCACGGGCCCTGGAGCCGCAGCTGCTTCCGGCCACCCGTGCAGGAATAGCCCAAATGTTTCCTCTGTGTCACCTTGTTTTGGGCTTATTTATCTCCCTTCAGGTCATTTTTGTCTCTTTTCTTTTATTTCTGGAAAGGCCTCTGTGAGTTTGGGGTTGAGCTGCAGGAAGAGCTCTGCATTACCCTGTGGTGCCTAACCCAGCACTGTCATGTAAAACAGTTAAAAATCACATTACTGCGGACACAAGGGTCAATTTTAGTCCCTTCCCTGCTTCTGGAGCCCTCTGGGAGCATCATAAATGCTCCTGGAATTTCCACAAACTGCTTTTAACCCCAAAATATTCCACAGGACCATGCACCATCCATCTGTCCATCTGCTCAGCGCTTCACCCAGCCCAGCTGCCATTGCAGCTGCGGGGATTTGCCCATCCCTAAACCTCACAAGAAAATGACCTTGATTAAAACCCAACCAGAACTAAGGCATTGAACCCCAGCAGTTCTACACCAAAACTCTTTGTGCTGCTCCTTCGGTATTGCCTCAGGATGAAGGGTTTTTGAGGGGGGATGTAAATCAGCTGAGGCATTTTGGGTCTCTGGTCACATCCAAAATCACAAATGTCATTTATTTTCAGACCTGAGGTTTGGCTATTGCTCAAATTTCTCATAATCATGTCTCAGTGCTGACAGGCTGGAGCCTGAGCACAGAGCTGGGTGTGCAACCAGCTCCATTTAAAATCCGACTGCAAGGAAAGGAGGGAACAGTATCGCATCCAACATTTATTTATTATCATATTTAATTTGGTTCTACATCTTGTTTGGGTTTATTTTGTTCAGTTTCACACATAGGGGAAGTGTCAGCTCTCCTCCCTCTCGTTTGCCCTGCTCTGAGCACCAGCAGCTCTGCTCTGGTGTTTTTCCAAGCCCCGCTGGGGAAAGGATGCGCTCGCACTTTGTGACAAAAAGAGTTCATCGGGCATTTCATGGGAACAAACAGATCCAGCCAGCTTTGGAACCCACAGAACCCACACATCCACCAGTTCTTTTCCCAAATAATTGTTTACACTCACAGTTTCCTGCAATGCTGGGAATATTTCAGGTCTGCAGACAACAGAAGGAAAAAAGAGAAGTAAAAATACAGTTAAAAAAGGATAAAAGACACAGATCTGGTGCCTTTCTTCACCTGGGCAACTTTTCAAGCTGTGTCAAGAGATCTTCCCTGCCAAGTCACTCGGGGTGATGCCTTTGGGTGCCATTGTGGCAACACGGGGCCCAAAAGCAGCATCTCCCCTCCCCATCCCGGCCGTGCTCTTCCTCACTCACGTGGATGCCCTGTGGACATCACACCTCAGTTCTGTGTCACCTCCCAAACACCAACTCCTGGGACCAGCTCCAGCTGGAAAGATGCCTGAACAGGATGATTTTTGCATCAATCACCCCTGAAAGTCCAGGGATGGACCAGCTCCACTGCACAACCTGAACATTGGCGGCACAGAAAAAGCCGTGATGGGAAAAGCAAGGAGCAAGCAAGGACGATGTCCCAGCACAGCTGGATCCTCTCAGCATCTCCCTCTCCTTCCTTATTTATGGCTGGAGCTGAATCCTCCTTGTTCATCTCCTTGGCAGAGGATCAGAACTCATCAATTCTCCATTCGCCGTCGAGCGTTGTGTTTCTTCCTATACGTTTTTTCTTAATTATCTGACAATGAAACAATTTAAAGGGGGATTAAGAAAAATCAGAGAGGCAAGAAACAGCCATCAGTGTGCTTAAAAAATAAAACCTCTGTGGGCGTCCCATCCCACCGCCCTTATCCCCGTGTGGAGCTGGGAGCATGGGGCACAAGTTTCGAGGTGAAGGATTCAATAGTTTTTTGGGATTGTCCAGCTCCATCAGAGGTGTTAAATGAGGGATTCAGGGATAAACCAAGGATTATGTAAACCAGGTCTTTAAAAACAATGTGTTTTCCATTCAAAGATTCAGGCATGTCTAACAAAAAGGGATTGATGTCAGAGCAATGGGGCTCTGCCAGCATGGCTGGGTTTGGGGGGAATGAGGCTCAGAATGGGAAAATAACCAGCTGAGCTGTTCCTAAGCCTTACAAAATGCAGGAGGTGAGGAGGGACTGGCCCCAGGAGCCTGCAATGGACGCAGGAGGAGGATGGTGGCTGCAGTGACTGGGAGGAGGGAGAAGGACACGGGAGCTCAGTGCTCGGGGCCGGGGCAGCCCGTCCGCCGCCCTCCCCCGGGGGGATTCTGAGCATCCCCTGCTCTGCCTGGACAAGGAAGTTACTTTGCAGCTTGTTTCACAAGCCTTGTCCTTTTGGTGCATCCCACCCTGAGGTCCCAGCCCAGCATCCTGACCCGATGTCCAGGAGACCCAGCAGGGCTTGGGCCACATCTGGCTGCCCTGGGACGGCCACTGAGATGCAACATCAAAATCCTCCCCCAAAACCCCTTCCCAGCGACCTCTCCAGCCTCAGCTTTCTTATTTGTTCCTAAGCAAAGCAGACACACCTTCCATTTCTCCACCAAAAAGGGGAAAGCAGTAAATTATTATTCCCTTTAATTAAAAAGTGTGTCAATCTTATAAGCAGTTAATTAATAATTCCATATTAACTTGATTAAGTGCTGGGAGAGCTGGAGGCAGCACAGCCCACACGAGGCTCCTGGGGTCAGGCTGAACCTGCTGGGCTCAACTCCCCCTAAACTAGAGGATAAAATCCTTGTCCTCAATGGGATTTAGGGATAAAATCCCAGCAAATGTCACCCTGGTGTCACGAAGGTGCTTGTTCCCACCCTGGGTCCCCTCACCTGTGCAGGAACAAACCCAACTTATGGGCAGCACTTTGGCTTTCCATCCATGCCCAGGTGTGAACGACTCCAATCAATCAGTGGCTGGATAAATCACAATGATGTGATAAAGCAGAGCTCGTCAGCAATAACGGGGGTTAAAGCAGAGGGGAGCAGAGAACATCACTCTTTCCCCCAGCCGGGTGCTGAGGAATCATCTCCTCTTCCTCCTCTCCCCACCCACTCCTAAGCCCTCAACTGCAAAGTGGATTTTCATGCATCTCTCCCATAAGAAAGTGCAGTTCCAGGATATGAAGTAGTCATTAATCACTCGGAAATTGTGCTTGTTACAGGAGAAACATTAACAAAATAACCATAAATCGTCTGCCAGCCCTGATTTGCGGGTGCACACGTTTGCAAGGGGATGGAGAGGCCTCTCATTTGGCCGCTGTAATTAGTGATTAACCCTTTGCCACGCAGGGCAGAGCGTGGGCACCACCAGCACCCTCCACCACGGATTGCCCGTGCATCCACCCCAGCACAAAATACCTGAGGCATCCCTGGCGTCCTTGGAAAGCTGAAGGTTTTGAGGTTATTAAAATCCCATTATTTTATTGCTGTGATTAGATTAAAATGCTGATTTAAATGTCCAGCCATGCTGGAGGCAGCCAGGGAGGCCCCTTCCTGCCCGGAGGTGGAGGTGCTGTCCGGACCTGGGTGTGCCCAGGATCCCACCAAACCAACCAGGTGGGAAAAGCCCATTTGGCCTCTGACTGCTGTCCTTGCGCTGCCATCACACGGGAGATTTTTGCATCCACCTACAAATGGCCTCAAAACTTCTCACAAATTGAAGAAGTCGGTGAGAAAAGTTCTTTTTTCTCTCTCCCCCACGCTGTCACGGAGGCTCTGGTGGGAACACCCCTGAGCCCTCTGAGGCACCCCCAAAAGCAAATCATACCCCAGAAAAGGCAGAAAACTCCTCGCCAGCACTTTGGAAGAGTTTTTTCCAAACCTGAACTTTTCCTTTATCTTGAACCTGAATTCACGTGAATTCACACCCCTAAGACAATGTTGTTTTCCTTTTTTATTACAAAAATTACGTGAACTACCAAGCAGGTTGGCTAAATCTTTTGTTTAGGGTCATGACAGCCTCAGGGATGGGTCACCTGACTCAGAAAGGAGCCTGCCCTGAACACCTGGACTGGTTTCAGTGCCCACCGGGGTCTGTGTGTGCTGTATCACCGGAATGGGGAGTCTTGGGAGGATCTGCCAGCAGGAATCTGTGGGGCTGAACCGAGCAGCTCCTCCCTTGGGTCCCAATCCTTTGCAAAGCAATTCTATGGGAATAAAATACGACGTGCTTGAGAATGGGATGGGGTGAGCAGTCAGGGAAAGCATTTGGATTTCTGGGTAATGCTGGTGGCCTCTGAACCCCAACGCTGCAGAGGGGAACTGACCCTTAAACTGTGCCGGAGTCTGGCAGGGGCAGGATCTGGCCACAGGCTCCCGTTGGAGCCCCCAGCCCACCCCGAGCGCCCCCGAGGGGGTCTCACCCACTCTGGATGCTCCAGGCCACAGGGACCAGCGAAGCTCCTGGGCTGGCAGGGAGGGATGGTGTCAACAAAAGAATCTGCTAATTACACAGCCTGTGCTGGGCCAACCAGGATTTAGGGAGCTGCTCCCAGCACCCAGATGGAGAAGTCCAATCCCACATGAGAGAAGAAATAATTTTTAAGCCCCACTGTTCTCTGTGACAGGTCTGTCAGGAAGGCAGGAGGCTCTGCTTCTCTTTTCCCCCTCCGATCTAATCAGCTTTAATTGGAAGAGTAAATGAGACCTTTCCTTCAAGATAATTATACAAAACATTGAATTAAATCACTATCAGGAATTTTTTTTCTCACCACTCGTGTCAGGCATCTGTTGTTTTAAATAATCATCTGACGAACATTTCCCTGCAGCTCTCCCTGCTGAGAGCGTGTCCGTCCTGGACAGGGCAGCTGGAAGGCTCTGGGCAATAAATCAGAGAAGAGGGACTTTTGTCCCCAAAATCAGAGAATCGTGGAATGGTTTGGGTTGGAAGGGACCTTAAAGCTCGTCCCATTCCACCCCCTGCCATGGTCAGGGACCCCTTCCACTGTCCCAGGCTGCTCCAAGCCCCGTCCAGCCTGGCCGTGGG
Organism: Aleadryas rufinucha; assembly: GCA_013397815.1. NCBI lineage: Eukaryota > Metazoa > Chordata > Aves > Passeriformes > Aleadryas > Aleadryas rufinucha. The sequence goes on along the minus strand of VZTH01002322.1, from coordinate 10,573 downwards.
CACTGCCAGGGATCCAGGGGAGTCTTATAGCGAGGATCTTGGAGGTCTTTTCCAGCCTCAATGACTCCGTGATCCACCTGGACCAAGATGCTCCTGTGCCCATCACCGGTGCCCCTCGCTCAGGGAGCTTGGCTGCGCCTACACGGACACAGTTAATAATTTTAGGAGCGTTTCGGGGACAAACCAGGTGAGGCGGGAGGCCGGG
>VZTH01002322.1:0-10069 GCA_013397815.1 Aleadryas rufinucha | reverse complement strand
GGTTGGGACGAGGCACGGAGGGGCAGAGATCTGCGGTGGGGGCTGGCACAGAGTGCAGAGTGGGGTGGGGGCGCAGGTGAGGTTCTGGGGTGCTGCAGGGCTGCCCTGGGGTGCAGTGCAGGGGGGTCAGGACTTGCCCACCCCAGGTGCCGGGGGTGGGGATGGGGTGCCGCTCCTTGTGGGACCCCCGAGCACACAGGGGGACGGGAAGACCCTGGGATGCCCCAATGTTCTCCTGGTGCCATGGTCTCACAGGCGGATGCTGGGGGTGATGCCTCCACATCCCCCACCCTCCTGCTGCTGCTCCTCCAATTTGCCTTACACCACGTGTTTTTCCCAAAAAACCCATTCTTGCTTAGCTTGGGGTACGACAGGAAGGTCCGAGCCCCAGCATCGCTGCTCCCCAACTTCATCCTGGGTTGCGTCCCACTGATGGGGATTCTCTTTGAGGTCCCAATCTAGTGACCAAAGCAGCATCACAAGCATTTTTTGGGACAGCAGCTGATGCTCAGCATCAAAAAGCCTAGCAAGGAGAAAGTTGTAGTTTGGTGGATTTTAGGCCTTTTATTTCAAGGAAGGAGATTTTGAGGTCTTGCTGCCCCTCTGGAACCAGCTCAGGTCATGCTGATACATTATTCAGGTGCATCCAGACACCAACCCCCTGATTTTTTGGAGAAGGACTGTTGCTTTTCCAAATGATCGTTCAGTTGTGCAATGGTGCTTGTCACCACTGCCACTTCCTGAGATTTGCTGCTATCACCCCACTGCTTGTGCAAGGCCGGTCTTGCCTTGTGCTTCGTGACTTCTCCTTTTTCACAGATTTCCAGAAATACCCCAGGTTCCCGTAATGCTTGAGTGGGGCAGGACGAGCCGTAAAATCCCCAGCCGAAACTGCGGCTTTTCTATGCAACCTGCTGAGTTTGTTAAGTTTAGTGAGCGTCACTGGGCTTGGTGACACGGGATTGTGTTGGGTGGTTGGCTTTTAGCAGCCTGCTCCAAAGATCTGTCCATCTGTCTAACATGAATCTGATTTTTTAATGGAATGGGGCATACGGTGCTGTTAATTCAGGTGTGGTGTGTAGGTGATACAGGCGCCCTCCAGCTTCAGCCATGGCACAGAAGACATCACCAAACTGGTCTTAATGCCCTTTTCCTTTGTTCCTGTTCAGGCTGAAGGATCTGGAAGTGCCCAAGCTGGGGGACTCCGATGTCCACGTCAAGATGTTGGCAGCCCCCATCAATCCCGCCGACATCAACATGATCCAAGGTAAAGTGTTGAATTAATCCTTGGCACATGAATTCTTGCAGGATGCTCCGAGTTGGAAGAGACCCACGAGGATCATCAAAGCCCAGCTCCTGTCTCAGAGGGTTTGGGGATGGCTCCTGGCATGGGGACGCTGGGGAATGACGGGGTCTCCAGCTCACCTCCAGCTTCCCTACAGGGACCTACCCCCTCCTGTCGCCGCTGCCGGCCGTGGGAGGGAACGAAGGCGTCGGGGAGGTGCTGGAGGTCGGGCGCCGTGTGACGGCTCTGAAGCCCGGGGACTGGGTCATCCCTGCGGACGCCGGGCTCGGTGAGTTTATCCCCGGCATCCTCGGCACCGCTCGGTCCTCACTCACCCCCCACCTGCGAAGCGTCTTCCCAGGGGATTTTTGGGATGCTGGAGCCCCTGGGAGCAGCCCAGGCTTGCCCAGAGAGCACACCCGTGGTCGTGCTCCTGTGCGAGTTGCTGTGGGGATTTTGGGGGTCCCAGAGCAAAAGCACAGCTCTCCAAAGCACCATCTCTGCAAGGTGTGGGTAGAGCCATGAGCCCCTCCACTTAGAGCAATTGCACCTGATGGGATGGGACTCAAAATGGGGAACAAAGCTGCATTAGGGAATGCTGGGCGAGAGAAGCAGGAGCTGGAACCCATTTAGTGCCGTATGAGACCAATCATAAATATAATGAGACTGTTGGGATAATTGATGGAGTTATTTCTTACCTGTTTATATCTTGGTTTATTTTCACCACCTATTTTTATTTTTAATTAATTTATTTTAATTTTATTTTTAATGCATTTTTTTTTAAAGCAAGCTCAGTTCTTGCTCCCCAGCCCCAGTGAGTGAATAGGAATAGGAGCAGTGACAATGCCATTGCTTATGCCAAACTTAAATGTAGCAATAATCTTCTTTTCTGTAGCACAGAACCTTTATGGGGTGTTGGTGCCATTGTAAAACATTGCAGCAATCTGTGTTTCTCTGGAAACAAACACGTTTTTTCCCATCAGCTTAGAGGTTCCCTAAAGACCTGGGATAAAACATTTCACCCGGGCAAGGTCATGGTGGCCTCTCACTGTAGTTTTCTCTTTAATAATGGTCTGCTGGGAAAGTGTGGGAATTAATTTCCCAACAAATGTCTCCCATGCTCCTCCAAAATGCCAATGGCCTGATATTTGCTGGTTCTAGTTTAGTGTCACAGCTTGTTCTTTGCCTATTTCTTCTTAAAAGGCTTTTTGCTAAATAAGAGAAGGAAAATGATGGAGTTAAGAACCAAATGGGATATTTTTAACCCTGTAAATACATGACAGAGGGTTAAACTGTATATAAAGTGTAGAGGGAGTAAAGCTGACTAAATTGGCTTGGAGTATATGGGCTCATCCATAGGATGGAGAGTATTTCCATTATCTCTGCACGCATGCCCAGGGAGCTGCAGTCCCATTATCCCTCTGGGAAATGATCAGGCTTTGCTGGGTGATAAATCTTGGCAGGCAGCGAGGAATCCATTCCTTGCCTGTTGGAGTATTTTGACTGTACCCGTATGGGCACACGTTCCACGATTCCCTCTCCGGGGTGCAGCTGGTTCCTGGCGCGGCGCTGCTGCCGGCGCTGAGGCTGCGCTCTGAACTGATGGTTTTCCTTTGCTTCTCCCCTGCCGTGGCCGTGCCTGCGGTGCTGCCGTGCCCAGGGACGTGGCGGACGCGGGGCGTGTTCCCTGAGGAGATGCTGCTGAAGGTGCCCAGTGACATCCCGGTGCTCTGTGCTGCCACTCTGAGCGTCAACCCCTGCACGGCGTTCCGTATGCTGGCTGACTTCGAGAGCCTGGCGCCCGGTACGGCCCTGCCGCGAGAGCATAATCCCACGTGGATCTCCTGGCTGCCTCTGCAGTGGGAATCTGGGTTTCTTCACCTCCAGGTGACTCCGTCATCCAGAACGCCGCCAACAGCGGCGTGGGCCAGGCCGTCATCCAGATCGCCAGGGCCTCCGGCATCAAGACCATCAACGTGGTGAGGGACAGGTGGGTCCCCTGGGGAGGAGCGAGTCTGGGAGCTGGATCTGCTCATCCTGCCCATCCAGCCTAGGATTTTCTCCTGTTTGCTCCTCCAGGTTGTCCTCCACCATCTGCCCTGTTGTCCCCATGTGACACTGGAGTAGGAGGAAGGAGAAGGTGACACTCTGCTTCCTGGCTCATTGAGTCCTCTTTTTTTGTGTCCTTTTTCCCTCCCCAGACCTGATCTCCCAAAGCTGGTGGAGAGGCTGATGGCCCTGGGCGCTGACCACGTCGTCACAGAGGAGATGCTGAGAAAGCCAGAGATGAAAGATATATTTAAGGTACCTCAATGCTGATCCCACTGGAGGGATCCGGGGCTCTTGCTGCTGTTCAGCACTGGGGAAAAGTGCAGGGATGCTGGGAAGGACAAATTTCTCTCTGGATCAGGATTTAGCCCCAGGAGTGGAGGGATTTTGCTGCTGCCACAAGGGCAGGATCAGAGATTTTAGGTCCGATCAGATCAGGCTTGGAGCAGCCTGGTCTAGCTGAAGGTGTCTCCTTGCACATGGCAGGGATTGGAATGAGTCCCTTCCAACCCCAGCTGTTCCTTGGTTCTGATACATTTTAGCTCTGCTACTCTCAGCAGCCCTCAGGTAAATGTTGAGGTTACTGCAGATGCTTTGTCAACAACCACGGTCCCATGCCCTAAAGGAGACATAAAATTTGGGAACTTTTGTCATAAACCCTTGCAGAGCATCCCGAGGCCCCGGCTCGCCCTGAACTGCGTCGGAGGCAAAAGCACCACAGAGATGCTGCGGCACCTGCAGTAAGTTTGGCTGGGTGGTGGCTTGGGCACAAGCCTGGGGACCGAAACTGGCAATAAAGGGTCCTGCTCCGGAGTCTGTTGAACTTCTGGAGAGGGAAGATGAGTGGAAAAGTGGTTTTGGATAACAGCAGTGATTTAAAGTCTCACGCTGCCAGTGGCTGGGGGCAGCTGGGGTCCAGTTGTGAAGGTCCCCCAGGTCCTGGCCAGGTGTAACTGGTGTGCTGAGCTGCAAATTCAGCTAATAGTGCATGGAAGTAAGAGGAGAGCCTGGAAAAGTGGGATCTGAGGGGTAACTGGGGAGCCCTGGGTGTGAGGACAGCCCCTGGGGGGTTGGGGACGGCAGAAGGAGAGGTGGCAAGGTCAGAGCTGTACTTTTGGGACCACATAACCCAATACACCTTTCCTACTCCAGGCCCAAGGGGACTATGGTCACCTACGGGGGGATGGCAAAGCAGCCTGTGATGGTGCCTGTGGTGAGTACTGGGGATGCCTCTCCTTTGTCCCCTGTGCTCCACCATGTGTCCCCATCCCCTCGGTGCTCTGGGCACCCGGCTCTCCCCAGCTGCAGATTGAGACCCTCCAGCCTTTCTTGTTTGCCTGATGGGGTCCATTACAGGACAAGCTGCATCCCACTGCTGGGCTCTTGGCTTTTTTATGGAGGGTTTGGGCTTCTGGAGAATTCCAGTGGGGAAATGGCCCCGCAGGTGCTGAGCATCAAACCTGCCCTGACTCCACACCTTGGAGTCGCCTCTGCCACTTTCCACCAAAGTCACGCTGGGAGGGGACACACGCGTGTCACTGGGTGTGTGAGGGGACACGGGAGTCACTGGGTGTGTGAGGGGACACGGGCGTCACTGGGCGCACAAGGGGACACAGGAGTGTCACTGGGTACCAGGAGGACACATGGGTGTCATTTGCACAAGAGGACACACGGGTGTCACTGGGTGCACATTCCCTCTCCACAGAGCGCCTTCATCTTCCGGGACGTGCGGCTCCGCGGGTTCTGGATGACGCAGTGGCGGAAGGACCACGCGCAGGGTGAGCCGGGGGGCTGAGGGACCTGAGCCGGGGGGCTGAGGGACCTGAGTCGGGGGGCTGAGGGTCTGTCCCCATGCAGGGGGTGGGAGCGGGGCCAAACCCCACCCAGCACCGTCCCCGCTCCCACTCTCGGAGCCATCTCTGCTTGTCCCACGGTGCTGAGACGCCAGTGCTGGGCTCAGGCGGGGACCGTGCTGGGGGCTCCTCCCTCATCCCACGTGCCTGAGCTGGGGGCACGTCACACCCAGGGACCCCACATGGCTCCAGGCGGGTGTTTCCAGGGGTGGTGGAGGCACTGCACGGCACAGTGAGAGCTCCCTCCTTCCCGTGCAGACCAGGGGAGCGTGGCCGGGATGATGGACGCCCTGTGCCAGCTCATCCACAGGGGCCAGCTCACGGCGCCGGCCTGCACCGAGGTCCCGCTCCAGGACTACAGGGCAGCGCTGGAGGCCTCCATGAAGCCCTTCGTGTCCTCCAAGCAGATCCTCCTCCTCTGACCTGCAGCTCCTGGAGCCCTGTCCTGCTCTACCTGCTTGTCCACAGAACTGAGGTGGGAAAAAACCCTCCAGATCAATTGAATTTCTTTTTTCCTTTGTGTTTCACATTTTGGGTGCCCACTGAAAGCTTTAAAAGCCTCCGCAGCTTTGTGTGGAAGTGCTGCTGGAGGGAGGCTGCATCTTGCCATGGCTGGGGGGAGTTTGGGAGCCCAAATGATGGCTCACTCAGCTCAGGGTGTGAAAAGAACAGCAGTTCCCCCTCGTGCTTTTGGGGCTGGCAGGGCTGTCGTTATCCCAGCTGGAATGTGGAATGGGCAGGGAAGCCCAGGTCATCTCCCTGCAGCCCCGCTGCCTCCAGGCCTGCTCCAAGCAGGAGGAGGAAGGGGCACGGACTGCCCCAAATGATGAGGGGGTGCTGTGGCTGGAGTGGCCCTGGGTCACCCTGGGCTGGGTTTGGCCAAGGGCGCTGCAAGAGCTGGAGCCTTTGGCCATCCCGGGCTGGAGCCAGACCCTCAGTGTCCCTGAAGGCCCTCCCGCCCGGGTGTGGGACAGTGACTGTGACACTGCAGAGCAATGTGAAAAGATTTATTATTGACAACAACCAACAGTGTGTTCTTGCTTCCTGCTGTGCTGCTTTTCTACCTCTATGACCCCCTACGGTCCCTGCTCTTCCCAGTCCAGCTCCGGCCGAGGTCCGGCGGCGTTGGCCATGCAGGTGCAGGTGGGGCAGTGGCCGTGGGCCGGAGCGTGGCCGGGTGCTGGCCCCGGCCCCAGCGTGGCCATCCCAAACCACGGGGGGCAGGGCGGGGGCAGCGCAGCCCCGGGCACCTGCACAGCGCCTGGATTTGGCTGCCCAGGGCGCAGTGTGGGCAATCCCAGGAGCGTGCGGGGCCGGTGTGGGGCAGGAGGGGCGGCGTGGGGCGGAGGAGCCGTGGCTGGAGCCGGAGCTGCGTCCCGGGCGCCGGCGGGGCCGTGTCTGCAGGGCCGCTTGTGCGGGGAGGGCCCGGCACCGCCCGGCCGGGGGCCCGCGTCTGCCCAGGGCACCGCGGAGCTGCTGCTCGTGGGGGTCTGCGTCTCCTCCTCCTCCTCCTCCGCTCCCGCCGCCCGCTCGGCATCCCACCTTCTCCTCGGGAGCTTTGCCTGGGGCCCGGTGCCCGGGGGGGGCACGGCCAGGGGGTTTGTGCTTTCCCCGGCACCCTGCACGCCCCGCCAGGCACAGGGCGGGTCATCCCTCGTGAAAAAGGGGCTGGAGTAGAACAGCAGCTGCAAAAGGCAAAGGAAAGGAGTTGATTGCTGCAAGGACCTGAGGGAAATCCGGGACTTGGCACAAGAAAGGACAAATGGGTGTTCAAAGGACTCTCAGGGGCGTTTCACACCTCAGGCTTTGGCTGAGTGAAGTGTTAGGACAGAGCTTTGTTAAGTCATAACCACCCTCATGTTTTGAGTATTTGGGAGCAGAGAAGTGTAGGGTTTTCAAAAGCCAGGAAACTGCTGGACAAACCCAAATCCCTCTAGTTTTCAGGCTCCTCAGCGTGTCCAGAGTAACTGATCCCAAGACAAAACCAGGCTGTTTGCTCCTGTCCTGTCTCCAGCCTTGTCAAGGCTCATTTTATCTGAATTTGAACGTCCCCCGAGTGTCCCAAGGAATTTCTAAGTCGGGAGGAGCTGAGGTACCTTTCCCAGTGCAGACCCGGCTGCTGCTACTGCTCGGAGCTCCTCCATGGAGGTCAGCAGGGGAGAATCCCCTTCCATCCTGTGGAATCCATGGAACATGAGCTGGAGAAGGAAGCCTCTCATGGACTCAGTTTCAAAGATCTTCTGGGGCCCCCTCCTGCCCAGCACTTCCTTCCTGAAGAGCTTTTCTCCAATCACAATGCAGTTCCCATCGTTGCCCCACCAGATCGACTCGAAGTTCTGGCTGCTCAGGATCTCCCAGAGCTTCTCCAGGAAGGAGTCAGCCAAAGGTTTGGTGCTAGCAGAGATCTCCAAGGAGCAAAATTTCGTGTTGGGGTCCCAGGATTCATCAGGCCAACCTTCCATGGCGTTTTTGTCTTCGGGGGGCCCAGCGGCAGCATCCCAAGACGGTCCCGTATCGTCTCCAGGATGGTCGGGAGAAGCTGAAGCCAGCCACCAGGCTGGTGCATCCTCCAGGTCAGAAGCACAGGATGTCTCCTGTGAAGACAGCTCCATTCTGACTTATTTTTCCACAACTTGGCTGCCTCCAACCAGCTTCTTGGTCCTGGCAGTGAGCAGGATGGAGTTTGTGGCTCCAGCTGCCTGGGAAGGTCTCCAGCCTGTGTTCCATCCCAGTGACATCACAGCGTGGCACCTGTCTCCTGGCAGCAGCAGGTGGGAGATGCAGAAATTACCCCAAAACCCTGATTTCTCAGAGAGCTGTTTGAGCCCAGAGCTGATTCCAGCTGTATTCCCATGTGGAATGTCCTGCCAGGGCAGGGCTGTGTCCCGGTGCCCCTGGGAGCAGTGCCCAGGGAGGGATGGGGAAGGGGACAGCTTTGGGCATCCAAGTGCCCCAGACCTGAGGATTTTCACTTGGGCACCTTCTCCCCCATGCAGAAATGCCTGTATGGAATTCCTCTGGAATAACTCAGGTGTGTGGTGTCCACAGGGCTGCTTCTGCTGTGACTGTCCCTGTTCCCAGGTGATGCTCTCAGATCCCAGCGGGCTCTCTGTGCTGCTCCCTAGGATGAACTATAGGGGAAATGTTCCCCAAACACGTCTTGCAGTGGAAATAACCTCCCTTGGGTTGGGTTCCTTGAACTTTCTTTGCCTCAGAACCTTCAGAGCCCAACCCAGGCACCTCACTGGAGTTTTCCCACCTTGTGCCCAGTTCCCAGCACGCTCCGAGTGGGAGACCGCAGCCGTGGAATTGTGTGGACAGAGGAGTTGTGAGGGACTGGCTGTGTCAGCTGAAGGCTCTGCTGGGATTCATCCCGGAGTCCTGGGTGAGCTGCTGGGGTTATGGCAGGGCCCTTCTGGATCTGCCAAAGGCCTGGAGGGTCCAGGGAGGTCCCTCCTCACTGGGAGCTGGCAGTGTCATTCCCGTGCACAGGGAGGGTGTGAGGGATGGCCCAGGAAGTTGTACCTTCATTTGGGGGATTTTCTGGGTCCCAGGAGCAGGAGAGGAGAAGAGTGGGGCAGGAATGTTGCTCAGGGTTGGAGGGAGCACTGCAGAACTACGTGTGCGTTTGGAAGAGCAAAACTCTCTGAAATTAAACCCCACAGCCTTGCTGGCAACTAAATGGATGTGTCAAAGCCATTTCATCCCCCCTAAAACCCCTCACACTGAGGCCTCCCTTAGCACAGAGCAGGTGTGCCCCCGGATAAACTCCCTTCTGCTCCTCCACCCCTAATAAATCCCCCAGTATTTTGCATTTCCCTTCCCCCTGCCAGCATAGGAGGCAGAGCCCCAGTGCCCTTGTGCCTCAGAGCTTCCTGATCGATGGATAAAGTGGGGAAAAACAGCAAGAAAAGAACTTTGAGATCGTTACAAGCACTATTAAGCATGACATAAACCAGAAAAATTAATGCAAAGCTTTTATCCCCCTTTGTTTATTGGGCTCAGCAATAAAACCCAACAAGCTTAGAGAACTCTTTCACAAAATGTTCCGACCTCTCACTCCTACACCAGGGCACGAAGGAATAAATAAATAAATTTAATTCTCCTTGTCAAATGAGCAGGATTGTGGTTGGAAATCCAGCTGCTGGTGTTGCACCTACACAATATTAATGGTTTTGGAGGTGACTGTGGGTTTTTTTAGGGGGGTGGCTGCTAATGCTGGAATGTTCCAGGAGCCTCTGCTGGGATTTGGTGTGATTTAGGCATCTGATGTATCAACCGAAAGGATAAAAATAATTCCCCAAAAGTGGCATTTAGGGTTCTGCAAGAGGGATGTTGATGCTCGTCAGTGGGAACGAGGAACAGCCGAGTCTGGCCACGGATGGGGAGTGCCACGGGGGCCGCCTGAGCACCCCCATCCCTGCCTGCCTTTGGGGTCCCATCAGGATCCAGCATTTTGGGAAGGGGGCACTCCATGAACCCCTGCCATAGAGAGGACCCCATAGGCACCTCGGCACCTTCATTAGTGCCCTGCACGTGGGAAAGGGATCGATCCATCCTCTCCACGGGGAACGGGCCCCCCATGGGAAGCCAGACCCCAACACACCCCGTACAGGGGGAGAGGAGACCCCACAAACCCCCTGACTGATGGCAAGGGGGATCCCACGCTACCCCGCAGACACATGGGGACGCCCATCAGGGCCCCGCAGGCGGGACGGGGGATCAATCCCTCCTCTCCCCGAGGAACAGGAGCCCGTCTCCGGAGCCGGTGGGGCCCACACCGCGCCGTGGCCCCTTAAAGAGCCAGCCCGCGCGGGGGGCGTGGCCCGCGGTGACGTCACCCCGCGTCGCTGCCCGCGCGCCGCCGTGACGTCAGGCGGCC
>VZTH01002308.1:0-12560 GCA_013397815.1 Aleadryas rufinucha | reverse complement strand
CACAGGTGTGTGTCCCCTCAGTCCTCACCTGCCATCATCTCCCCCTCAGTCAGTCCTTGCCTCCCTTCACAGCCACATCGCCCTCAGTCAACCCTTGCCCCCCTCAGTTTTCGGGGCCACGTCCACCTCAGCCCTCACGTCTGTGTCCCCCCTCAATCAGCTGTCACCATGGCCATGTCCCCCCTCAGTCAGCTGTCACCTCCCCTCACAGCCATGTCCCCCACTCTCCTCAGCCACCCCTCACCTCCCCAGCCTCACCCCCATTTCTCGCACAAGGCACCCGTGTCCCCTTCTCCCTCCTTTTCCCAGGGAAGGTGGCTGGAATTGGGGTGTCCCTTTCCGAGGGAGTGTCCCTGTCACTGAGCACACACCTCCACTCACCGCAGAGGAGACGTCGGGGCTGCCTGGTGGGGTGTGACTGCAATTAGGGACATTTAAATTTCAGCTTGGTTATTAGGGGAAGGGGTGATAGGAGGGAAAAACTCGCTTGGTGGGAGATGGTTTTTGGTTGTGCAACAGCCTCCATCCCTGGGGGTGGGTCGGACTTTGCACGAAAACTGGGATATGACGGAACTTGGCTGGTCCGTGGGCATGGAGGGACGGAACGTGCCCTCGCGGGAGTCGGGGAGGAGCGGGAGGCTCCATCCCTGTGGGACTGGCACTGGGATTGTCACCCGCTGCTGGGCGCTGCCCCGGCCCTGACCCCGCTGAGCTGGGGTGGCCTCGCTGGGGGGGCTCCAGGGGTGCCAGGGCGAGGGGGGGGTTTGGCCCCGCGCCTCGGCTCGTGCGCGAAAGCCTGGCATCCTCGCCGACGTCGCGGAGCAGGCGGTGACCCAGTTAGCCACGTTTGTGTGGGATTCGATTGTGGCTGTCGGATCCTTCGCCGTGATGGATAACCGGCTTGGAGGGAATTCTGCTCTCGGAAGAGGTGCCAATAAGTAAAAAGCACAGATTTAATTAAGCAGAGTGTAAATTTCCCGGGTCTGTGCTCTCGCAGAGGTGCAGGCATCCAGCGACGATGCTGCCCCGCGTTGAAGAGAGCATCCAGTCAGGGAATAACACACCGAGGGCTTTCATCCTCTCCAACCTGCATCTGGAAAACAGTTTTTAAAGCTCCCCTCCTATCTTTGTCAGGCACTAAAACAAAGGCTGCACCTCTGGTGAAGTCCCAACTCCTCTGCCAGGCAACCAGACACAACACACCCAGGGGTGCTGGGTTTCTGTATGGTCCCAGGAGGGATTGAGCCATCCTTTCCTGCTGCAGGGTGTTTGGAATGTTCCAGCACCCGGCCCTCACACGTGCCTGGATCCCTGCAGATTCCCACCTCCAAGGTGTGCCAGGGAGCACGACACACCCGGGAACAGCCCAGCTTCCACTCCGTGCCAACAAGTCGAATTGAAAAATCAAATTTAGGGGAAGCGAGTGGCATTCAGGCCTTCATTTGGAGTTAATTATTTTTTAAATATAGCGTTGTTTCAAGCTGTATGGATTCAGCCCCATCTGTTTCTAACAGCCATAATCAGTGCTGGGTAGCAGAGTTAGAGTTTTCAAGGATGAGAATCCATAAATATTAGTTTTATGCTGACAGCTAATTACTCTTCAAACAGAGCCCTTATTTCTTAAAAGTGCCTACACTTCTATTTATTCAGAGAGAGAGAAACAAATATGGTGCTGAGATACGAGGCTGAACACGCAAAACAAGAGAGGGTGGTGCAGCCTGGGGAAGAGATAAGGTGTGTCTTTTTTTGTTAATCAAAAAGACAAAGAGGAAAACAAACCGGGAAGGTTGGAAGACAAGTGCTGTGTAAAAAGAAGCAGATGGAGGAGAAAAAGAATCGCAAGGAAGAAGTGATGATACAGCCTTTGGATTAGCAAATACTGCTGACATGATGTGAGATGCCAGCAGGGCAGGTGCTGGCTTTGCTGGCTGTTCTGAGGTGTGTGCAGTAGCTGCAAGTGGCTTCTCTCTCCTTCCTCCAGAGCTTTAAGTCCTGTAACTCGCTAAAACGAGTCCCAAACTGTCCTTGTACTGAAAGTTTTGTTATTTTCTTTGCCTTCCCTCGGGCCATTCTCACAGGTCAGCACCTCTGTAACGGGGAGGATGGATGTGGATGGGGTTTGTTGATATTTTTTTCCCATCTGCCTGCCAGATGAAGGCCAGGAGGAAAAAAACTGATGCCTGATCAAAGATGCCCAGAGGTGATGCCCAGCCTGGAGAGCTGGAGCTTTGTTTTTTCACAGGACCTTTCAGTCTGAGGAATTGCAGCCAGGAATCCGAGCTGCTGCCCATTCCTTCCCAGCACCTCTGAGCTGCCTGATGCTTCAGCTAAAGAAGAGGGTGTGCCATGGCTCTCCTGGCTGTTCTGTGTGGAAAGTGGCCTCTCATGTAGCCCTGCTGGACTTTTCCTGCTTAAAAAATAGAGTTTAGAGTGGGAAGCCCCATGGCCTCTCCCACTTGATTGCTGTTTGGGAAAGCCCTTTGGAGCGTGAGGAGCTGTTTGCAGAGTGAGGAGCCAGGCTGGGCTGGACCTGCCTCGCTCATTGTGTGCTTTGAGTGCTGTTTCCTCGTGGTGCAGAGAGGAAAAGAGGGGGAGCAGCCACTGGAAGTGGCACCTGGAGCCTGTTAAGGGGAGGAAATGCTGCAGAGAGCGGGGCTGACGTGTGTGTGCAGGCACCTTTACCTATAAAGACAAGTCTGGGGTCAGTTAACAGTTGTTTTCTCGAGAAATAAAACAGAGAGCACCTGTATTGCACAGACTTTGCTGCTAAAGGTCGATGGTCACCTGGAGAGAGGTCTGGTATACACTGCTGTGTGCTCCCCCAGGGCTGGGGGCACTCTGACCTTTCCAGGAAAGCTGCAGGAAGCCAAATAACAAATCTCCCCATGCTGCAGGCCGGGGAATTTTGGAAGGGATTATTCATCTCTCTTAAGACGACCTCTGGAAAAGGTATTAGTCGTGTAATTGATCAGTCAGGCATGGCTTCGAGGATTAGCTGGTTTTTTACATGTGCCAAATACAAATCACTGATGCTCAGGGAAAAAAAAGAGAAGTGGTTGTAGCTGGAGAGTCGCTGCAGAAATGCCACGGTGGGATTCCATATTTATTTGCTCTCCACAATTTCCAGATCAATTTGGCTCAGGGAAAAGTCAAAATTATTTCCCCTCCAACTGCTGCCTCTGCAAACTCGGCCTCAGATCTGAGGAAATCAGACCGTGTGGTTCCTGCCTTGTGCATCATAACCAGTAATAAAGATTTTGCTGGTGGAGCTGAGCTGACAGTTTTGCTGATGATGGATGGAGCCAAACAGGCTGCTCCTCGCTGCACTCCTGCTGCGTTGGACTCGTGGCTCTCATAGGTGGGGGAGCAGTGGGGAGAGAGGGAAGAGCATTTCTTTAGAGAGTTTTTATACCAGCCCTGACAATGCCAGCCAGTGCTTAAAGACTGGAACCAGCCCGAGCAGAAAGTTCATCGTTAAATACTTCTAGCTCAGGCGTGGGGTGCGAGGAAAATGTGATCAGAGACATTCACTGGTTTTTTTCTTTTCTGTTTTGGGTGCAAAAGGCATGTTTCCACGGCTGAGGTGTGGGAATGCCTCATGCCTGCACCTGGCAGTGTCCTCTGTCCCTTTTAAATAAGGGAATGTGTCCAATCCAGGCAGGGATGGTGCCCTCGGGTCTGACGCCTGCATTCGTTTCCTCTGGATTAATGATAGCGAAGCCTGTTTGTTTCACAGTGCAGTTCTCTTCATCCTGCCTTGTCCTCCCACCTCCACCTGCCTCACCTGGCTGCCCCCTGTCCTCTTCTAACACAGCTCCCAAGATGTGTTTGCTCTCAGAAATCACCCCCTGGGGGGAAGGGGAGGCCACCAGAGCTGTTGTACGCAGTGATCCTGCCTCACTCTGCACATCAGCAGGTGGATCAGTCTTTCAAACACAAATATCTCGACAGTTTATCGCTAAAAGATAATTAGCGAGAAGCAGGAATGTTATCAGGAGCCCGGCTTCTGCTGGAAGTCCCTTGGTGTTGGTTGCTGAGTTCCCTTTGCGTGGTTTCGACAGCTGTGACCGCGGTGAAAAAAGTGCTCATTTTTGGGGCAGAGCTGGGGAAGTGCTGCAGGTTTTCCTGGATTTGTGCCACAGCCCTGCCAGGAAAAGGCTCAGCTCTGGTGCTGGCTGCCTCTGGCCCAGGTGTGTGGGTGTGGGTGTTCTCCTGGAGCTCACAGGTGTGGCTGTGATGGCCAGTTTGTCAAAAGCAGGGCTCAGAGCAGCTCTCGGGCTGAGCTGGGCTGAGAATCCTGTTGTTGGTCATTTCTGACCATCTCCTTTGCACAGCCAGCAGGAGAAAGACGTCAGACCTCTCCCTTTGCCTGCACCGTGCAACTTTCTGCTCTTGCACTTGGAGAAAATGCCTTTTCCTGCTGTGATCTGGGGCTGAAGTGCACTCCAGGCCGGTCGTGTAACCCGTCCGTGGTTTGGGTACGTGAGGAGCACCACGCACAGCTCCGGCTGGAAATGCACCTCCCGTGCCCATCTTCCTCACTGAGGCACGTGGGAAATGTCTGATCCCTTGTGCTGGTCAGATGGGAACCCAGGGACTTCCAACAGGCTCGCTCAGGCTGCTGGGGGTGAGGAAACCAGTTCTCGGTAAAATATTTACTATGATGGAGGGGAATTATGATCTCAAACCAGTCAGATGTGCTGTGATCAGATTGTAATTCTTTCTCTGGGGTAAAAATACAGCAAGAGAGAATTTCTCTGCAGTTTGAAGCACTGGCTGGCTCCAGCCTTGCTGGAATTTTCCTTTGCTCCACGCTCCTCATGCATTTATTTACTGAACCTGCGAGAGGGCTACTGTAGTGTAAATCCCACAAATGGTGCGTGCAGTGGGTTTTTTGCTTCAGTAGCCTCCGGTGGATTCATGCAAACAGAATTTAGACCTGACCTCGAGCCTGTTTCAGCTGTAGGGGATACAGCTAATTGACTAAAAACGTGTTTTTTGTGTTGGTAGAGTGCAGGAGCAGGGGGAATGCCCGGCGTGCTGTGATCGGCGCTGCAGAGCCGCTCGCTTCCGAGCTCGCCCTGACCCAGCTCTCCCGAGCTGAGGGCACTCCGGAACTGGGGAATGCTCTGCAATTTGCAGGCATTTGCTCTCCTCTCCCCACATCTAGCACTGAAAGCACTCGTTCCACAACAGCTAAATTTGATGCTAGACCGGTTTCTGAGCTGCCACTCGGAGCCGGCGCACGGCTCCGGCGCTGCAGAGTCGCTGGCGTGCGGGTGATGAGCGGCTGCCAGTGCTGGGCGTGGGGAAATGAGTTTCTAGGGTGCCCACAGATGTGTTGTGCTGAAGGACCTGCACCTCCCTGAATCGCTTCATGTGATAATTCATAAATTCACATCAGCTCCTTGAAGTTCCTTGGATAGGAAGCCAGGTTTAGGGCAGGGGGATGGAGCCTGGCTGTGAGCTGTCAGTAACACCCTGCTGCAACCTCGCTGCTCTGCCATCAGTCTGGGGCCTGTGCACATCCAGCTCTTCAAATATTTACTAAAAAGCAGTCCACCTGCATTAAGATTCCATCTTTCCAGCCAAAATTTTTATGGACTCATGATTAACTTTTAATCAATGATTAAATCTGCTCCTTAATGGGAGAAAGATTTTCGTGCTAAGCGTTCTTTCCTCTGGTTCTGTATGCAAGGCTTTGCCAGATGAGGTTAATCCATCATGTTTGGTTTACTCTGTGATTCTGTTATTGTACAGATTGTTTATCATTTTGATGTTTTTGAATATGCTTTCCAGTATTGAAAACAATTCAGATTTTAGATGGGAGGGCTGAGAGGGAGAAAGGGAAATGTACCTTAGTACTAAATGAGAGACTGACCTGAATAGAAAGCTGACAGGGAGCTGTCAGAAGGAGAAGGCAGGAAGGAATATTCACTCCAGTGGTGGGAAGGGGAAATCTTGGTGCTGGGAGCATTCTGATTTTTAAACCTAAGGAGGAGACTGCATTTACATTCCCCAGAAAAATACTTTTCAGTGGATGCTGTGAGTGGATTTGGCATGAGGAGCACACACTGCCATGATTGCTGTCTTTGCTCTGGGTCCCCTGGCACTCGAGTTCATCATCTGACACCACATTTTGGAAGGGCTCCAGAGGAGCTGTCGTGGGCAGCGGTGCCTCTGAGCCGCACATAATGCGAGGGCTTTGTGCACGATGGACCCGGAGCACGGCAGGAGACAGAGCACAGTGGGAACCGTGCTGGAGGACTGGGTAATAAACATCCCCTATTTATGGGACAGGATGGCACTCATTTGTACCCCGG
Organism: Aleadryas rufinucha; assembly: GCA_013397815.1. NCBI lineage: Eukaryota > Metazoa > Chordata > Aves > Passeriformes > Aleadryas > Aleadryas rufinucha. Next base: position 6,237 of record VZTH01002308.1, on the reverse strand, counting down.
CTGAAGGGGCAGAGCGCCCCGTGGTAATTAAAGCAGGACACTTTGTGCTCTGTTCCTGAGGGCAGATGCATCGTGGCACCTCTGTGAAATGGGCACACAGTGCTTAATCCCTAACCCAGCAGGATCGTGTGCAGCACGACTGTTCCCTCCTGGGCTCTCCAGCATTCCCTGGGAGGACACTGGAGCGTGAGTAACAGCAAGAGGTTGCACTAAACTGAAGTGACTTCCGTGCTTCCCTTTTGCATCTCCTCATCCTGACGGCAGAGCTGCAGAGTCCCCTGTGTGAGCGAGTGTCTGCTGCATGCTGGAATCAAAGGAGGGATCTCCAGCAGGTTTGGAAAGGGGAAATGTGTTCCTGAGGCTTCTTCCCTGAGCTGAAAGGCAGCAGAGTGCAGCTTTCTAGGAACGGGAGCCCTGCGTGCTGAAACCCCCTTGTGTCCTTGGAGCCATCACGCAGCTGGGGACTGTCCCCATCCCTGTGTTTATGATTCCTTGTGTGTCACCCTCCCCTGCCCAGGGTCCCCCGTGGGACAGAGGCACTGGTCCTGGTCCCGGTGCCTGTTCCTCAGTGGAGCAGCAGGAACCTTGCGCTGCCCTGCCCTCAGTGGGGCACTCTGGGGGTCTCCCCACGCTGGCAGCTTGCTCCGAGCTTTGGTTTCTCTGTGACCTCTCCCCTCTGTCAAAGCCAATTGAAGTTTTCCAGCTCAGGAGTTACTGGGGAGGACGGGCAGACGACAGCGGAGCAGAAAACGGTTCCTGGGTTTATTTGAGCTAATTGTTCTGAAGGCTGGGATTGAGTGGGAGCCAGGAGCTCATTAGTTCTAATCTGGCCTCCGACACTTGCCTTGCGTGGCCCTAGAGCTGTTGTTAGGTTTCCTCTCTTAGATATTGCAAGAATAAGGCTGCAAAGGATGTGAAATGCAAGAGATGGAGAATTCCTGCAGCATCTCGTGCCCACAGGAGGATGATATACGGTGGATGTTCCTCCTCGAGAGTGTCCCTTCCCTTCAGAGGGACTCGGTGACAGAACTCCCGCTGATTTATGGAGCAGGATGGCTCTGCAGTCTGTCTGTGCTGAGAATTGGAGCCGTGTTAGCAACGTCCGAGCAGCCGTGTTTGAAGCAGGGCTCTTGCTCTAATTGTGTTAACACGATTTCCCTGGGCAGGGAGGGAAGTGCAGAACCGTGTACTTTGCGAAGTAACAAAGGATAATTATAAAGTAATCTCGTTTCATCCGTCCTGAAACCCTCCTGCTGCCTGGGTTAACCAGCAGGATAAAATGCAAATAAAATACTTCCAGTGGAAACGGGATGTTTCTGGCTCCCCTTCCATCTGAGCCTCATTTTTTCTCGGGAGTTATGTAGGAAGGACACGTATTTACATTGGAATTCAGCGCTGATGAACCCAAACAAACCCTTGGCTGCTTTCTGGTGCTGTTTTGGCTTTCTTGAAGGCCGTTCTCCAGCACCAAGACCATGTCAGGGTTCCTCAGTGCTGATCCACCACAGCTGTGTTTGATTATCTTATCTCTCAGAGGCTTGTTCTGGGTGTTGCTGAGCCCCAACAACCAGAACGTTGTTGCTGCTGGCTGTGGCTCTGCCCACTCCCATCGGTGGCTGCACAGCAGAATAACTCAAAAGGTTGATTTCTGAAAGGCAGCTCTGGCTGGCGTAGGATGAAGCCATAGACAGCTCCGTTCTCTGTCTGGTTCTTTCATTTCTGGCTTGCAAAGGCTTAAATAGAATGTTGAGTTGAGTGTCAGGGTGGGATTTGGTGAGTGGAGGATTGTTCCTCAGGCCTGAGCAGTTCTGTGGGTGCCACTTCTGCACCGATGTGGAGTCTGTGAGCGAGGAGGTGCCTCCTGCCTCTAATTTGGGTGAGCCTTTATGGCCCTTCTCTATAGTTTATTACGCAGATCCCCTCAGTGCCACCCCTTGCTGCGTGCTGTCAGCAGTCCATCAGTCACTGCCCTGTGCTGGGGCAGTGCCAGGGCCCAGCCTTGACCCCTCTGAGGATGGCAGGTCAGGCCCAGTGCACGCCAGGCCCCTCCATCCTGCCAGCTGAATCCCAACGCTGTTCTCACATCCCCTCCACCAACCTCATTTTCATCAGGGATCCGGTGTTTGCAACCTGGTTTGTGTGATTTATTGTGGGCTCTGGCGCTCTTGGAAGGGTTTATCAGCCTCTGGCTAATAAATTTGCTACTGTGGTCCAAGAATTTCTTGTACCACTTTTGTAAGGTGACAGCTCTGACACGTGGCTCTGGGAAGGCTCTGGGTGAGTTTCTTGTGTCTGTTATTAGCTATTACCTGTGATAAATTATTGGACTAATCTCAGCTGACTACTTAATACTCGAGAATTGCTCTGTTCCTCTCTTCAGAAGTTCCAATCACGAGGAACTCTGGAAAAGGGAGAGGACAGCAGTGCTCCAATCTGTCCCTCTGAGCAAGGACTACAAAGACAGATGGGGAGCAGGTGAACCAGCAAGAAATCATTAAACTAAACTCATCCTCCCAGATCTCTCCTGCTAAGCCATCCAAGTGTGAGATGAAGCACGAGGTGTGCTGGCAGTCCTCAGCCTCCCTCTTTCTCCTGTTCCAGCATTTGGACTGAGACAAAGCCAGTTTCCAAACAGATGTTCCTCCTGCTCCCTAAATCCATTCTCACAGTGCAGAACAGGAGCGATGCAGGATAACTCTTGGCCTGTGTTTACATTTTTTTTTTTTTCTTCCCTTCTTTCCTTCCTTCAGTTCTCCCATCTGCTTCTGCTGTGTTTTGGGCCCCTGAGCCATGCATGTGTCAGAAGCAATTCACACCTTGTGGGTGCTGGGAGGGAGAGGCAGCTCGGCTGCCGGGCCTGGAGTGGGACTGAAATGGGGAGAGGGAGAGAGAATTGAGCCTCTGAGAGGACCTGGGATGGGGCTGCTCCCTTCTGACGGGAAGGACTCCTTTTATCTCTTACAGATGTGGTGGTTGTGAGGCTGATATTCACTTTTTATCTCTGAGGATGCTTTGGAAACGTTCCCATGGCTGAACAGGAGCCTGGGCTGCTGCAGTGGGAGCCTCCCACAGAGCCCCAGCTCTGGGGCATCCCCATTTCCATCACACACAGGGAGTGTCAGGGTGTTCCTGCTCTGGGCAGGGAAGGTTTTATTGACCTGCCTTGGGATGGCTCTGTGATAGATTTACACACAGAGACTCCGGAGCCTCTTTAGTCGTTCCCTTCCGAGCCCACCGAGGATTCCTGCCGCGCTCCCACATCCAAGGCTCGGGAGTACAAAGCCTCATCTCTTCTCTGGTTTGTTTCTTTTCATTATTGATCTGTTTGACATTTGTCCCACAGGCTGTCAAACAGGCCCAATACGTCCTAGAGACTTTGTTTCTCTTTTTTTTTTATTTTCGTCAGAAAAGAAAAGCAAAATGTTTCCACACCTTCTCCTTTCCTTCCCTCTCCTTGCAGCGTTTTGGGTTACTTACGGCTACTGCTCCTTTTGAGCATCCCCTTGGGCTGTGGCTCTCCAGAAATGAGAATCCTGTGCAGATGGTGTCTGTAGGGGAATGGAAGAAGCCTTCCCTTGTCATAATGCAGGTCTGTAAAAACAGTCCTGCTCCGTGTTTGTGTTTCCATCCACCTTCCCATTCAGCGTGGGGGGATTTCGGGGAGGAGCTGGTGGATTCTCTCCTGGCTGCTCAGCTGCTGCCCGTCATCCACCTGGAATGCTGGGCACTCTGAAGGAGAATTTGTAGTCTGTGTGTAATTAGGGATTTACAAAGCCCGTGTGCTGTACATGCTTGAAGGGAAGTAGCTGAGATGGAAGAGCCCTCCAGGCAGCCTGCAGGAATGAGACAGTGCCCAAAATCTTGAGAGCTCAGGGAATTCCCTGCGTGGTTTGTGCTGCAGGCACAAAACCCAGGAGGGGACTCGGAGGTGACATTTGAAGGAGCATCATTATGAGGGAAGTAATTTTTCCCCTGCTTTCCGTCCTTAAAGCGTGCTGGAATGCAATAGCAGTCAGTGAGAAAAGCCAGACTGTCCAGCCTGGAGTGAAAAGGACTTGAAAAACTGCAAATAGCAGTGTCACCAACGTGTGCTGGTGGCTTTCTGGTCCTGCAGCCCTGGCAGCAGCTCAGGAGTTGTTGTGTTTCACAGACATCTCCTAACACGCAGCAAGAGTCAGCCTGGGAGGTGAGCCGGGACACTGGGGTGCAAAAACCCCAAACCCCTTTTATAAGGACCTTACATTTCTTCCCTGATTCCCTCATGCTCACAAACAGAGCTTCTTCTGCCTTCTGTGCTGACAGCAAGGGAGATCAGAACAATTCCTTTGGTTTCAAGCTCGTCTTTCTTGAAGTGTCACCTCTTCAATTTTCAGTCCTTCCCGTACCCCGCTGTTCATTTCTCTGCGTTTGCTGCCGCAGCATCTTCCCTTTGGTCTCCCTCACACAAGCCCCAGCCAGACACCGACCCCAATCCTTTTTGCAGCGTGCCAGGATGACCTGTGGAGTGTCCATCCAGGGAAGAACTCATCCCTCTGATAAATTGGGGTCATCTCCCCTGGCCGCTGGGTGCAAACCGGACATCAGGGGTCACCTTTTCCTGCCAGCTCCCCAAACCCGGTGACAGCAGTGCCTGAGAGGCTGTTGGAGGTGACAAGCTCAGGACAGAAGGAGTATTTATGGTGTTTCTTGCTGCTGTGGCTGTGCAGGGCCAGCCTGGCCGTGCTCTGGAATACCCTGAGCCTGATCAGCTCCGGGGGCTCGCGGGGAACACGCAGCTGAAGCGTCGGGGTGGCCAGGAGCACAAATTCCTTTTATCCCCGTCAGAATTTTCCCCCAGCTTCGATCCTGGGAAGCGAAGGAGCCGAGGCTGCAGCTCCCCTCATGTCTGCACTAAATCACCGGTGGTGATTTGGTCTAGACTTGCAAATTTGTTCTCAAACCGTTGTGGGCCTCTTGCAGGCCAGCATCTCATTACAGAGCCAACTGCACAATCAACTGCTCTTGCTGACATGTTTCCTGATTTAGATGCAGCTGGATCCAGCTGGGCTTTAATGCCTCTAGATAGCCCTAGAAGGGTTTTAGGTTTTTTTTTTCCCCCCCTCTTGACACAGTTAAATCCAGTCGCATTAGGAATTTAATTAGGTGTTAGTTTAATTGTGGTTTGAGCTGTTCTCTCCCATTCAGCTTTCCTAGCGGGGACTGGGTAAGGGAGACTCTTGAGTTCTATTTCTGTCCTTGCCACTAACCCTGACAACCTTGGACTGCTCTGTGCTGGGCTTTTTTCTGTCCCTCCCCAGTGTAAATCAGGCTTCCAGTCCTGCTTTTCCCCTGGTTGTGGTGGGCAGGGAGTGCTTGGCTCTGCAGGGCTGGGCTGGAACTCTCCATTACCCAGCTGCACTGCCTGGCTGGGAACAGCCAGGGGAGCTTAAAACTTATTTTTTTTTATATTGTGGCTTGCTGGAAAGTGATCTCTTCTGACTTCTTCTGACTTCCTAAAGAATTCCCCCATTGTTCCAGCGATGGAGATCAGTTTTCTGAGCAATGCCTGTGGCTGTTGTGCAAGAGGGGGTGAGCTGTGATGGCAGCTGATGGCAGAAGAATCCACCCGTGCAGGTTTGAGAAGGAGCTGCCAGGAGTTTGCCAGAGAAAAACTGAAGCAAAGCCCCGCTCACCTGTTGCTGGAATTGCTCTGTTGTGTTTACTCCCAGATAAAGCTGCCTTTAGCAAGCAATTCAGCCTCTATCTGCCATCTCCCACTGAACTATCAGCTGTGTTTGCAGGGAGGAGCTGACAGGGATGGAAATTTTGGGTTAGAATCCTCCAGGAAGAGCTGGAGCCCCAGGGAGGAAGTTCTGTGCCCAGGCCGCTGCTTTAGGTGTGGAAAAGGAGCCTTTATCTCGTGTTTAAGGAAAACTCGAGTAGAACAGTGGCAGGTGTCAAAGAGGTGAGGCTTTCCTGAGCTTTGGGTGTCATTCCAAAGGCTGTGCTTGGAGAAATCTGCTTTTGAGGGAGTTGGTTCATGACAGGAATCAGCCATGAGCTGTCTGGGAGGCCAATCAGCCTGGAAAGGGTGAGATCCCAGTGCTCCAGGGACACCTCCCACCGTCCCAGGCTGCTCCAAGCCCTGTCCAGCCTGGCCTTGGACACTTGCAGGGATCCAGGGGCAGCCACAGCTGCTCTGGGCACCCTGATGGACCGAGTGAGCTCAGGCTCACCGTGTCCAGTGCACTCTGGATA
>VZTH01002297.1:0-18083 GCA_013397815.1 Aleadryas rufinucha | reverse complement strand
GCAGATTCCCAGGCAGCAGCATCCTATCAGCACATATTTAAGGATTTCAGCTATTTCAGGTACTTGCAAGGATTTTCAGCACTGCCAGGGAGCACGTGGTGGTCGGAGCTGTGGAGCCAGGCTGTGTGAGGAGACAGCACGAGATGCTAAAACAAAGAATGGCTCTGCTGGCATCAATCCCGAGCAATTCCTGCAGCAGAGGTAGAGGATCAGGGCAAGAGACACCCAGACCCAGCCCAACCAACACAGCCAGAGGCAGGGATGAGCCAGAGGAAGAACCAGAGGAAGGACACACATCGAGGACCTCCCCAGGTAGCTGTGGCCACCCTCGCCCCTGCTCCCCCAGCAGCTCCAGCCCTGTGGACACTGGGGCTGGGCGGGATGAACAGCACAGGAAGAACGCTTCCAGCAGAGGAGAGCTTCCCTCCATGGCCAAAATCACTTCAGACTCCTATTTAAAAGGGAAAAGAATAGTGTTCGGGCAGCCTGCAAGGCTTCCTCAGATGGATTTGCCTGGCTGGCACAGGCTGGATCGGGGAGGAATATTCCAAGGCTCTAATTTCTCTGCCCAGGTTTTATTGCATGCAAACATACACGGTCATTGCTCTCGAAGGTTTCCAATTTGCTAATTGAGACATTTCCTCATGGAAAAAGAATGTCCTGGACTATGGACAGGGCTGCTGGCGCAGCTCTGCACACCGGGGGAGCTTAGGTGAGGCATGATGAGATGGGAGACGGGCAGGCAAAGCCCAGCCTCCCCAGGCCCCATCTGGCAGCACTAACCCAAAGCCAAACCTGGTGGCTGGATATCCCACCACATTCCTTGTGCCATCAGGGGTGTTCAGTCCCAGCACTGGGCACCTCACAGCAGGTTTAGGAGAGTTTGGAACAGGGAGGTGGGAAACCAGCCATCCAGGAAGATTTCTTTCTAGGCACCAGTTTGTTTAAAAACAAGGAGAAAAAAATAATCTGGTCTGCACAAAATAACCCCAAGTGTTCTGCGTTTTTGCTGGAGCAATGAAGTATTCCTTCTGCCCTCAAAATACATGAGAGCAGAGAAACTGGTTTTGTTCTGAACATGAACAGGTCAAAGATCCAAGAAAAGCACTTCTGGGGCAGAACGAGCCTGGAACACGAAGGAGGAAAGGCCAGAGGAAGCAGCAGCTGAGAAAAGCGTGAGCAGGGTTCTGATGGGATCATGACTGCTGCCACAGCCACAGCCTCACCAGCACGACCTCAGACAGGACCTGCTGTAGGTTTTTTTTCATTTAAAAAAAAAGGAATTGCAAGTGTTTTTCAGGCTCATTCAGAACGCACAGGGGACGGGGAGGGATTTCAAACTTTACACAGCTCACACATCACGCAGGCAGGTTCACACCGCATTCACTGCAGCCTCAGCTCCCACGTGAGGCCTGAGCTCCGCCGCGCTCCGGAGGGATCCTGTGCCCTTACCTTGAGCTTCTCGAAGCGATCGCTGAGCGACGCCACTTGGTGGTCCCGGTGGCGGCCCACCAGTTTACATAAGGCACAGATGAGCTGGTCATCGGCGACACAGTACATGTTCACCTTCTCGTTCTCGTGCTCCAGGCACGTGAGTCCGCGGAAGTGCGCGTCGGGCACCGGCTCCACCAGCCGGTGGCTGGTGAAGGGCTTCTTGTTGGGGTGCGTGGCCCGCAGGCAGCGGTCGCAGTAGGACACCTCGCAGGTGATGCAGGTCTTGACGGCGTCGCGGGGCGGGTCCTGCTCGCAGAACTGGCAGGCGATCCTCTCGCCGGCCACGGACATGGTAGGGCTGTTGCGGTAGCTCCTCTCGCGGCGGCTCTCGCTGGGGGAGTTGGGGCCGCTCAGGGACGCCTTCTGGAAGCGGTCGATGATGTTCTGCAGGGTCACATTCCTCTTGAGGCCCTCCAGGCCCCGGTGGTTGAGGGAGATGACATAGCGGCAGGTGGGGCACTGGAAAGCGGTGATGGGCTCGATGGACTCGCCGGAGGAGCAGCTGGACACCAGGATGCGGTGGGCGCAGCTGAAGCACAGGCTGTGGGCACAGGGCAGCAGGAGGGGGTCCTCAAACAACTCCAGACAGATTGGGCAGGTCAATTCTGACTCCAGTGTTTCCATCTTTAGTTAACACAATCCTGATTCAGCATCAAAACCCAGGGAAGGTGGCCAGGAACCTGCAAGGAAGGAGAGCAGAGGTGTGAGACAGCAGCTACAGCTGCACTCCTGGGCTGCTCCTCTCCTCCAGCAGCAGGTGCCTGGTGGGGTGGACACATCACCCCCACAACACCCCAACACTCTTTGCACTCTGGCTGTCAACTCCAGCCCAGCCAGGCCCCTGCAAGCGCAGGCTGAAGCCTCTCACCGAGGCGTCTCACCCCACATGGACAGAGCCTGGAGCTGCAGCAGGACAGGAGCCGTATGGAGGGGACGGGAGAGGAGGAGCAGCAGCTCCTCTGACACCTTCCAGCCCAGCCAGGGCAGGACCTGGACCACAACGCTGGAGACAAAACCAGGAGAAACCACATGATTTCGTGTTTGTGTCGGTGTGCGCTGCCAAGAGCGGGGCGGGGCCGTGCTGGCGCTCCACGCAGAAGGGCTGCTCTGCATGGCAGAGATAAACCTCTCAACATCCCCTCCAGCAGCTCCAGGCCCGCTTCTGGGGAAGGGGAAAAGGCAAATCAAGTCGTGGAAACTCTGAGCAGAGCAGGTCGGGAGCTCTTAACATCCCATCCTGCTCCCTGCTTCTCCTGGCCATTGCTTTGTGGAGCAGGGCGGGGAGGGCAGAGCAGCGAAATTATAGTCAGCAAACTTCCACCACTGGCTGTCCTCCGCTGCACTCCAAAACAGCCAGGGATGCCTAAATCAACTCCAGCTGGAGGCAAACAAGCTGTATTTTTAGCTCCCTTCCCTTGCACGAGGCTGGAAAACAGCTCCCAGCAGGCGACTCAACCTGCTGCTCCCAGCTCTGGTTTGCAGAGCACCAGGGGCTGCCCCCGAGTGCTGCCCAGCAGCATCCCAAACAGCCACACAGTGACACGGAACCAGATCCAGCCTCTCCTCTCTCACCCACCACCCAGTGCACAGGTGGTACCTCCTGGTCCCCTCAGCCCCAGCAAGGCAGGCTCCCAGTGATGCCCACTGTGGTGTCCCTCAGCACGGACGTGGAGAGAGCCCCACTCAGTCACAGCCACAGGGACCCCCCAGCCTGGCACTGCTGCAGGAACTGACCCTGTGAGAAGCAGCATGGTGCCCAGCCTGGCCCTGTTTCCACCCCAGGAACACCCCGGGCTCGGGCTCTGCTTGGGGAGAAGAGGAAAAACCCTTCCCTGTGAGGCTGGGGAGGCCCTGGCACAGGGTGCCCAGGGAAGCTGTGAATGCCCCATCCCTGGAAGTGTTCTAGGCCAGGCTGGACAGGGCTTGGAGCACCCTGGGATAGTGGGAAGGTGTCCCACAGCTTTTACCTGTGACATATCCGAGAGGAGCCTCAGGCTGGGACAGCAGNCCAGCCCAGCCAGGCCCCTGCAAGCGCAGGCTGAAGCCTCTCACCGAGGCGTCTCACCCCACATGGACAGAGCCTGGAGCTGCAGCAGGACAGGAGCCGTATGGAGGGGACGGGAGAGGAGGAGCAGCAGCTCCTCTGACACCTTCCAGCCCAGCCAGGGCAGGACCTGGACCACAACGCTGGAGACAAAACCAGGAGAAACCACATGATTTCGTGTTTGTGTCGGTGTGCGCTGCCAAGAGCGGGGCGGGGCCGTGCTGGCGCTCCACGCAGAAGGGCTGCTCTGCATGGCAGAGATAAACCTCTCAACATCCCCTCCAGCAGCTCCAGGCCCGCTTCTGGGGAAGGGGAAAAGGCAAATCAAGTCGTGGAAACTCTGAGCAGAGCAGGTCGGGAGCTCTTAACATCCCATCCTGCTCCCTGCTTCTCCTGGCCATTGCTTTGTGGAGCAGGGCGGGGAGGGCAGAGCAGCGAAATTATAGTCAGCAAACTTCCACCACTGGCTGTCCTCCGCTGCACTCCAAAACAGCCAGGGATGCCTAAATCAACTCCAGCTGGAGGCAAACAAGCTGTATTTTTAGCTCCCTTCCCTTGCACGAGGCTGGAAAACAGCTCCCAGCAGGCGACTCAACCTGCTGCTCCCAGCTCTGGTTTGCAGAGCACCGGGGGCTGCCCCCGAGTGCTGCCCAGCAGCATCCCAAACAGCCACACAGTGACACGGAACCAGATCCAGCCTCTCCTTTCTCACCCACCACCCAGTGCACAGGTGGTACCTCCTGGTCCCCTCAGCCCCAGCAAGGCAGGCTCCCAGTGATGCCCACTGTGGTGTCCCTCAGCACGGACGTGGAGAGAGCCCCACTCAGTCACAGCCACAGGGACCCCCCAGCCTGGCACTGCTGCAGGAACTGACCCTGTGAGAAGCAGTGTGGTGCCCAGCCTGGCCCTGTTTGCACCCCAGGAATACCCCAGGCTCGGGCTCTGCTTGGGGAGAAGAGGAAAAACCCTTCCCTGTGAGGCTGGGGAGGCCCTGGCACAGGGTGCCCAGGGAAGCTGTGAATGCCCCATCCCTGGAAGTGTTCTAGGCCAGGCTGGACAGGGCTTGGAGCACCCTGGGATAGTGGGAAGGTGTCCCACAGCTTTTACCTGTGACATATCCGAGAGGAGCCTCAGGCTGGGACAGCAGCAGGAGCCCTCTCGGAGGTGGGGAGGAGGCACAGGAGCCTGCTCGAAGGCAGCACAGCAGCAGGAACAGGAGCCTGCCCAGAGGTGCAGGAGCCCCCCTGGAGGAGGGAGGGGAGCCCTGCTCAAGGTGCTGCACCTGGCAAAGCAGCCACGCTGCCATCAGAGCCTTTCATGCCTCTCACTTTGATGTTCTCTTTGATGTCCAGGATCGACACAGCACAAGGAATAGCTGATTAGATTAAAATCTGCTCTCTTTACAGTCATTAACTCCCTAAATACAAAAGTTATAAAATACTAACACTGTTTACAGACAGCCCCGTGTCACTTGTGCCCAAGGGTCAGCGCTCCTGCCCATGCTGGCCTGTAATGATGATGTGCAGCAGCAGCAGGATAACAACACATGACATCCAACCAAACCTTTTTGTGTGTTGATCTGAGCTTTGCTCAAAACCCAGGGAAAAGAGAGGGGGAAAAAAAAAATCAATGACTAACAAAACAGAAGAGATCAGGAAAGGCAGTGAACCCCGGGGTGGGCAGAGCTGAGGGTGATGCAGGGCCACTGCCACCTCCTCTGGGACACAGTGACCACTGCTTTCACTTCCAGCCCAGCTGGGCTCCAAACCTGTGTGCCAACCTGAGCAGCAGGAGCATGGTGAGCCCCAGGGGTGCTCACCAAGGGTTCTCGGGTACAAAGGCTCCCCCAACTCTTCTCCCAAATTATTATTTTCCACAACATCAAAGCACTTCATCACTGTCTCAAGCTCAGAGGTTCATCAGGAGAGATGCAGAGGTTTGGCACCAAGGGAAGAAGGAAGGAGAGACACGGAAGGAGGGATGCTGCCCACATCACCTCAGAGGGGGGACATCACCTGAGGCACAGGCAGCCAACCCAAAATCCACGCTCTCCCCTCGAGCAGCATCCAGGCCCCATTTTTACCCATGTTTTCCATTTTATGTTTACCACATAAAATTCCCTCTGGTCTGCCCCAGCACCAACCCCAGGAAGAGCTTGGCCAGCCTTCAGAATCCCACATCAGGATATCCAGACCTGTTCAGACAAATGTTAATTCTGCAGGTTGGTATTTTCCACACCAAGGATGATTATTTATTTATTTCCCCTCCCCCTTTTTATCCCTCTTTTTTTTTTCCCCCTTCCCCTCCCCCTAAAAAGCTCCAGCCGAGATTGCTCAGTCCCTTCCAAGAATGAGGCTTTAGAAGAGCTATGCTGCTCCACCCGTGCATTAACGAAAAAAGTAATAAAATATGGCAACCCTTTCCTTAATTGGCTCGGTGACAGCAGGATACAAAATCTGGGCAGCAGTTGTCTCTGTGCTTTTTGTTGTCCTCGGGAAAATCAGTTCAAAGCCAGGTGAGCGCTGAGGGAAGGACGGAGCAGCCCGGGCAGCGGCCACATCCCGAGGAGCCCCGCGCAGCCCCCGGGCCGCAGGGAGCCCTTCTGCAGCTCCAGGGGGACAGGTCCCCCCTCCACGTCCCCAGCCCCGTCACTGACCCTGCACTCCTGCCAGCATCAGCCTTCCCTGCCAGCTTCCCCGAATCTGCCCCGGGATGGACCTGCCCAGGAGGGCCCTAGGAGGGAGCACAGCCCCCGGCCGTGCGACCAGCAGCAGCTTCTGACCCAAGGAAGGCACCCCAGGCTCCTCCAGCCAATTCACATCCAGCGTTACCTCATTTTTCTGTGCTTTATTTGCGTCAGCTGTGCATATTTAACACCAAATTTGAAGCTGAAAGCCGCAGCCGGCACAGAGCACCCCTTGGGCACACCGTCGCCCCTACTCCTCCCTCCCAGCACACCTGAGCACACCAAACAGAGCTCGGCCTTTCCTCCCACCACAATAACTCCACAAATTTGTCTGAGGCTTTCTGAAAATCCCAATGATCCGTCTTCCAGCTGCCCTCCCCAATCACTTTGTTGCCATACTAGAAAAAGAACACCCCCTGCTGCAGTTAAACTGGATTTCCCCTAGAAAAGCCAGTGTTGTTGTCCCTAATCCATCAAACTGAAGCATCATTTCCATACCAGCTTTAATTATTCTCCCAGCCAATTTGCTTGGTGCTAAAGCAGCATAGGATGAGGCACAAATGTGCTGTTATTCGAGTGGGTCATGACTGCAAAAGGACACAAGCCCTTGCCGAGCCGTGCTCCCCGTTCTCTCATGCTGCTGCCAGCCTTGCAGCACATTATTGGGATTTCATGGAGATCTTGACCAGGGAGCAGCAGCAGCTCCAGGAGGGTTTCCTGCATGGGACAAGCACGCTCCAGCTAAAGCCTACGAGGTCTCCACCTCACTCACCTCCATGATGTCAGAGGCAAGCACCAAACAAAGAGCCTCTGTTTGATCTCCAGTGATACCCTGGTACAAGGGAAGAGTTTGCCTTTTCTACAAACAGTGCCCAGGGAGGTGACAGCTCCTGAGTGCTCCCACAGGCCCTCAGCTCAGCAGGCATCCACCGAGGGCTCCCAGGGGATGCGGCATTTGGAGCCCTTGAGCTGCAGGGTGGATCAGGAAGGCATTCCCTGCAGTTTCCTCCCTGGCTCCTGCAGCCATACAGCAGGAACCATGCCATGTGGATTCCTCATCAGCTGGAGGGGGTTGAAGATGCCCCAGGCAGCAACGGTGCACTGTCCTCTGGGGCAATTCCCACTGACACCGTGTGGGAACCTTCCCCTGCCATCTGCATCAGTGGCCTGGGGGTTGACAGGACACAAAGAGATGCTGAGGGCTGGGAGGGGTGGCTGTGGCACTGCCGGGGACAGCTGCAGGCACGTGGCTTTAGTGGGAGCAGACCCACCTTCCCAAGGCCATCGCACGTGTGAGTGACACCCTTCCAGCCTGGCCCTCGAGAAAAGCAGCTGGGGACCGGGCATGCCACCAAACTGGCACATCCAGCACCCACAGAGCCCTGCCATCCCCCTGCCACCCTCCACAAACCATCCCTCCCCTCCTGCCACGGGACTCCACCGCTCCAGGTCTCACCAGCCCTCCCCTCCCCTCCCTTACCTCTCCTGCAGCTCTGTGCTCTCCTGCTCTGCCAGCCTCTCCAGCTCATGCTGTATGCCAGCACTCGTGTCTGCACCAGCAGCTCCTGAAAGCAGCCCTGCTCCCAGCTGGCTCCTGCCAGACCACACATGGCAGCAGCCTTTTGATCTGAGCCTTTCTCCAGGCGCACCCCGTGGCTCCGCATCCTTCCCCTCTTCCTCAGCCACCGCCTGCAATGCGGCTCCAGCCCCATCCCCACCGCAGGCAGCAGCCCCAGGCCCAGCAAGGATGAGGGAGGGCAGGGCTGCAGCGGCAGCCGGTGCTCTGGAATAACCTTTGGGCTCCAGAGCAAGTCACAGCTCTTATCCCCCCGACGGATGCTGCGGAGATCATCCAGCTCTGCACGGAGATCCGTCCTGCTAAGGAGGAGCGTGCTGCAAGGCAAACCCCCCGGTCCCTCCAGAGGCTGGAGCAGCAGCAGCCGGCTCCAGTGCTCACAGCCCCGGTGCTGTACCAGGGGACCGGCATCCTTCAGGGCCTGCACCCCACCAGGCACACCAGGGTTATCCCCACTCCAGTGCTTCCTGCAGGACACCTACAGCGCAGGACACTGGCACTACTCACCCAGAGGAGCGGAGCTCAAAGAGGTGCAGAGACACAACCACAGCGAAGGCAAGGCTGGGCTCACGGCAAAGCCCACCATGGGAAACAGCCGGGAGACACAGACCCACACCTGGGGAGGCACCGGTGCCGCTGCCACGTGAGCGTGGCACGGCGAGGGGCCCGTGCGTCCCAGCAAGGAGCTGGCCCCTCACCAGAGCTCCCCAGGACCCCTCCAGCCGTGCAAAAGTGAAAGCTCTGCTGCAGGGATGTTTTCTGGGGGATGGGATAACAACAGATCCTCAACCAAGGAAGGGGGGTTCCCCCTGGATGGCACAGACGCCCCCCCAGCGAAGGCACAGAGCCTGAGAGGGGCATCCCCCCCTGTGCCCCCCGAGCTGCTCTGGGCACTGCCCCTCTGCACCAGCTGAGCCACGCTGGGAAGGGACAGAACTGAGCAGGGCCAAGGGGCCAAGAACGGCTCTGCAGGGGACGGGAGCTGCTGTCCGAAGCAAAGGCTCTGTCACGTCCCTGCTGGCCCAGGGGTGCCGTGTGCCCCGATGGGGCTGCGGGGAGCACACGTGTCCGGCACCACGGAACACACACAGCCCGTGACACCCCTCAGTCCCCTTCTGCTGCTCAGCGCGGCAGCAGCACAGAAGCAGTTCCGAGCCCGGGCAGATCCCGGCCTCTCGCTGCGGATGGAGTCAGCCCGGAGCCTTGTTCTGCCCCGACCCGGGCCCTCTGCAAGCTCCCCACCCCGAAAGGACACATCGGCTGCACTGGCGACAGATGCCACGGAGCCGGGAAATCCAAGGGCCATTGTGCTGCTCCGTGCAAGGTTAAATATATCTGCGCAGCTCCCTGGGCTGCATTCCTGGGAGGCTGGAAGGATAAACAAGACTTCCTGCAGGAACTGGAGACAATGGGGGGATAATTAGTGCTAATGCCCAGTGCAGAAACAATGCAGGTACCAGATATTTTGGACTTTTACACCCTCCTCCCCCCATCCCCCCGAAATGCTCAGAAAGAGGCACTCCGACTGGTGTAACTGGGCCAGCTAAAAGAGATTAATGATCTAAAATGAGGGAAGCTGCCGCTGCCGAGGGCTCAGCCTGGGGCTTCACCATTCCGGGCTCCCAGGCACAGGAGGACAAGTCTCGGAGACGCGTTTTTCCCAGGGCCAGCCCAGCTCAAGCTGGGGGCTGTGGGCCCCCACACACGGAGGGTCGGAGCACAGGAGGGATGGAGGTTTGGGGATGGAGCCCGCGATGCCCGTGCTCTGCTTCCAGCCCAGCCCAGCCCGCGATGCCAGCGCTGCTCCGGACCGGCCGCAGGAGCACTGCGAGGAGAGCTCCCGCACGGCTGCACCAGGGACCCCACCGGGACCCCACAGGGACCCCCGCCGGGACCCCCGCCGGGACCCCCGCGCCTCCCTCCGCAGCCAGCCAGAGGATGCCAGAGATTGCTGCTCCTACAGTCACCTCCTCTTCATTCCAGAGAAGGCCCAACCAGGGGTCGTTTTCGAATCACAGCAATTTTTAATCCTCTTCCCTACCCCAGTCCCTTGGGAGGGCTCCGTGGACCAGGCAGGGCTCCCAGTCCTCCCGCCGTGCTGCGGAAGGACAGAGGGACCCAGCGCTCCCCGGACACTTTTCCAGCGCATTACACAGGTCATTTAAAGCCTTTCAAGACAAAATGCTCCCGCGCCCTGAGGTGGCTCAAAACCATTAGCATCTCTTTGGGGAGGCCTCTCCACCCTCACCACTACTGCACAGGAGCACTTTTGCCCTTCATCTCGAAATAAAATACATTTATAAACAAAAAAGCACCAATTCCCCTCGGCTCAGCCTCCCCTTGCAACATCCCCTGCCAAGGGGCTGCGTCTCTGGAGAGAGGGGGAGGCTCCAGCACACAGAAGGGACAGCGATGGCAGAGCCACTGCCTGTCCCCATGTCCCATGCTCTGCTCTGAATGCCACCGACACCCACAGTGGTGTCCTTCACACTTCATGAAGCACATCAAAGGATGCTCCACCAGCAGTACCACACTGCATCCTCTGGGATCAGCCCCAGGCTCACTCCCCAGACACCCAGGAGGGGTTTCCTGAGCTGTGCCACTGCAGGACACGGATTCCTGGCCCATGCCAGGAGGGGGATTGACTGCTGAAGGCAGGCCCGGAGCTCACCCCATGGATCAGCCTGTGGCAATGGAGCAGGGAACAACCCTGAACCCAGCGCAGGCTGCACCCCAGAGCACACCAAACACAAGTCCACCATCCCCACCCAGTTCCTGGAGGACTTGGACCATGCTGGTTGCCTCCATCACCCCTGTTCCTGGCCAGCTTGGCTCCACCACGCTGCATCTCTGCAAGGTTCTCCTCCCAGCTCTGAGGGGCAGCCAAGGTAATTTTGGCAGCACGCAGGAGCTGCGGATCTGCCCGCGGTCCCTTTCAGCTCTGCTCAGCTGCAATTCAGGAGGTGAAGCAGGGAACTACAAAGGTAATTTCCTCCTGCCATCCCCGCTCCCTCCCCGTGGGCTGCCGGAGGGAGGCAGAGGCCTCTGGTGACAAGAGGCACGGCACAGACAATACCTGCTCTCATGCACTGAGGAGTCCATTAATGGTCTCAAAGGAACCCAAAACGTTCCGAATTTTGCATCTGTCACAATCACAGACGATGCCGGAGCCTCACTGGGGGTTTGACACACCAAGGCACCTTGGCCTCCGAGAGCATCTGGCACTGCTGGCTCCCCGTGGGAAACCACTGCAGCTCCACGGGCAGGGGCAGAGCTCAGAGCTGCTGAGCAATGACAAGTGGACACAAATTCCTGGGGTGCTGGAGGGAGCACAGCACTCTGCAGGGTCACTCTGGGACTGACCACAGCGGTGGCCAGAGGCTTGGGAACGTACTGACAGGAGCAAAAGAGTTTAAAAATATAATAGTGTTACATATATAGAGATATATTCAGTCTGGCAGGCCCATGGTCTCCCTCATCCAAGTGCTGGAGCACTGAGCAGCTTTCCAAGGCCCCTCTCCTGCCCACTGCCACCCCCATGTGCAGCAAGGACACCAGGCCAGCGCCAGAGCTGGATCTGGTCCCACGGCGGCCCCGGCACGGCCAAGGGGCAGTGAGGAGTCCCCAGCCCTGTGGCACCTCCCTGTGTGACACAGGTCACCCTGCCACCGCTGAGTGACCCTGCAGAGCATCTGAGTCACTTCCCAGCGTGCAGGGGCACGGCTGTAATGCTGTGGTGATTATTCATGAGATGAGGCTGCTGAGGGACTTCGGGAATCGATAAAAGCGATGGAATAAGGCTGAAAGATTAAATGCCAGAAAACCACAAACACCCCCATGTTGGAGACAGGACAGGAAGGTGACAGCACCAGCACCCACACAGCCCCCTCTGATGCCAGCCAGAAGCTGGGCTCCTCCCTTCCCAAGACAACGGAGCCGCTGACCAGAGCAATGTCCTTCCCAGAAATTCATTTTCGCACTCTCTGCAGGCTCTCACAGCTGGCACAAGGCAGCCCAAATGCTGGGAGAAGAAGGAGGCCAGGAAGGATCTGATTGGGATATGGGGGCCAAGAAGAAAAATCACAGAGGATAAAAACAAGGAGACTGTTCCTGGGAGAGGCCAGCCCTCATCGGGGAGAGGCAGGAGAAAGACAAACCTGAGAGGCAGAGCACAGAGAAACGAGGATCCTGGAGAATGCCAGGCATGGCCGTGGGGATCCCAGGGGACATGTCCCACCACCAGCCACGGAGGAGAAGGGACATGACCAGGAAGAAGACTCTGGAGGGCTGCTCCTCACTGCTCCTCACGCAGCTCAGCTCTCACCACCCTCCTGCCAGACAAACCCCGTCCTGTTCTCCTTCCTGCAGGCACACAAACGCTGCCAGCACCAGGCAGCAGAGCGGCAGCCATCGCAGCCAGGGAAAACCTCCAAGCTAAAGAAACCTCCGAGCATGTTTCTGGGAAGGGAAAACATCAACACAGGCAGCGAGAGACACCGGCGGAGAGCGCGAGGCCGGGTCCCAGCGGAGTTTCTGAGCCGGCCGGGTCCTGGCTCGGTGCTGCAGCCCCTGCAGTCACCGCTCAGCCCCAGGAGCTGTGGCACAGCGAGGGGCAGAGGGAACCCCCGGTAGCACAGCGCTGCCCGGGCTCCAGCCGGGCTCGGGAGAACGTGCAGAGGCTGCTCCAGGGACGCGCTCCCCACGGCTCCCCGAGCCGGCTGCAGCAACAGCTGCTTAAGACAAACAAAATGCCATTACCCGGCCTGAGCCAAGGTGCTCCTGCAGCACGCCAGAGCTGCGGGGAGCCTGCTGCACCGGGGAGCACCGGCACGGCGCTGGCACACCACTGCCAGGGCAGAACCCACGGCGGCCCACAGGGAGCTCTGGGGATGGACACTGAGCCCTGCTCACCTGGGGTCACCCGGAGCCAGCTGCCCAGGACTGTGACCCGCTGGGTTCCAAATACAGACCCCAAAGCCTCTCCAGGCAGCATTTCACCAATCTCACAGTTAAAAACCCCACATGTTCTCCCGTGAGATCTCAGCCAGATGCAAGGAGGTAAGAATAGAAGATGCAGACACCTCTCCAAATCCACAGTACCAGGGCAGCAATCACCAGCAGCCCTGGCTGCTCTTGGCTGTCCCACCAGGGTAAAAGCCCTCGTGCAGAACTTCCAAAGCCTGGATCCACATCTGCCTCTTGCACGGGAAGCAGGTCCAGTGCTGGGGCTCTGGAGGACTTACAGGAGGGATGGGAAGCTCCTGTGCCTCTTCTTTCCCCACTGCATGGAGACTGCAGACCCCTGCCACCCTCATGTGCCCCATTCCCCCTCTCCCAAACCATCTGCCTCCAGCCAGTGCTGAAGAGAAACTGCTGACAAAGAAGCCAGAGAGCAGCTCCCACACACCCCAGAGCCTTGGACAGCCCCGTGGGCAAAGCAGATCCCAGGCCAGGGGCACCCCAGGCAGCACAAGCAGCACAGCCAGCACAGCACAGCCAGCAGTGCCACCACCACAGTGTCACACTGGGGCTCAGCCTCAGCACGAGTGTGGGTGGCAGCCTGAGCCAGTACAGCATCCAGCCAAAACCCAGCCTGCTCCTTAAAGAAGTGTTGAGCCAGGTCACCCTGCAGCTCAAACCCCCCCAAATTTCTCCCCCCAGGAGGCCCAAGGGGCAGTGAATGAGAGCAGCTGCCCACAGCCCCACACCACGAGCTCAAAGGCCGGTGCTACCGCCCCAGCCCACCCCTGCTCTGGGTTCTTGAGCATCCTTGAGACCTTCCCTGCCTCACTGCCTTCAGCCCTGTTACACAACCAGGTTTGTGGGGTTCTTTGAGGATCATCCACGAAATGCATTGAAGCTGCTCTGTGTCTCTTTGAAAAAGAAAGCTAATTTATTCCTCGGTATCGCTGCTGTGCTGCCAGAGGATGCTGCGGGCTGCACCATGGAGAGCTGGCACGTCCCCACCTCCCCTGTGCCCCACGGGTCTCCAGATCACACTGACCACTCTGGGCCTGGACCCTGCTCCAGGCAGGCCTCTGCCTCCTGCCTCAGCGTAATTTTTTCCCCTTCAGTCAACCAACTCAAAATTGGGTTTGTACATTAAAGCAAAATTTAATTTCTAGGCCATTACCCCAACATGGTCTAGTTCCTGCATCTGCAAAACGAGCAACAGGCAAACAGAGCAATTCATTTCCCTCTTAGACACGAATGTCAGTTATAAACAACAATAATGACATTCTGCAGAGGCATGGAGCCCTTCCATTTTGAATCCCACGGAAAGCGTGTGCAGCTGGGGGACCCCTGACGCAGCTGGCACACGGACCTGCTGCGTGTGTTCCCTGCAACACACATCCCTTGGATCTGCCCTCAGAGTCTCAGTGATGCAGCAAGTTTCCATTTATTTCTCACACTGGCTTTTCACAAGCCTCTGGGTTTTCCTTCTCCCTCTCTAGCAGAGTCTCCAGACAGTGAGATCTATAAAATAGTTTCAAGACCTGAGAGCTTGCAGCATCCAACTGCAACATCTGTAAAAAAATCCCAGAAAAAAATCAAAAATCCCAACTCCCCCAAACAAACAAAAACCCCACACAACTCTCCCCTCCCCTCCCTCTCCCCCACTTCCCTTCAGTCGCTCTACTCTTTTGAGAGTAAGAAACCCAGCAGCAGTTTAACCCACACAGTGACAGCAGCGTCCCCATTCATTCACAGGCCGCTCCGGCTGACATTCCATTCCAGCCGGATCCCATCCGCGCCCTTTTCCTGTCCCAGGGCGGAAATCCCACGGGAAATGCCCCAAAGGAAGCAAACCAGATGCCGCCACCCAGCCGGGAAGACCTGGCAGCAGTGCTGGGCTCCCGCAGCAGCTCCGCACTGGGACCTCCCAGCACAGCACAGCTTCAACAACAAACAGCTCCCATCAGAGCCACCACAAGCCTCTTCCACTGTGAGAGACTGCCCCAGCTCAGCACAGCCCAGAATGCTCCCGGGCCATGCCACTGGAGTGGTCCTGGGGGCCAGCAACCCACTCCTGTCCCTGCTGTGTTGATGGGCATTACTGGGGGCTGGGGCTGCCTTCCCCACAGCAGTAAACGAGGGCAAGGGGGTCCCCACCCTGGCCCCAGGACCTGCCTGGCCCCAGGGCAGGGCCCAGAGTGGAGGCAGAGGGATGGACGGCCAGCAAGCACAATCGGCTGTTTCCTGAGCAAGTGCAGCTCATCCAGAGGCACAGAAAGGGCAATTCTGTCACTGGCCACGCTCCCTGGGCCAGGGGCTGGGACGAAGACAGGGGAAGGGCAGATGCTGAAGCCATCACATCCTGCTGATGCTGGCAGGGCCCCACCACTGGCACCCCAAAAGCTGGGGCTGCAGCATGCCCAGCTCTGCCCCACATCCTCCCAGGGATGACACAGGCTCGGGGCTCAGCACCGTGCCCCTCCCCGCACCCATGGATGAGAGGCAGGTCCGGGGCCGCTGGCACCAAGGTCCAGCCCCGCTGGCACCAAGGTCCAGCCCGATGTTTGCAGCGCTGTGTGAGAGCACCGCAGGCGCCCAGGACCCGAGGGGTGAGACGCTCCCTGCGCGCCGCTGGAGCCCCCCGCCCTCGCACAGCACAAGGCGCCTTTCAGAGCCACACAGACGCACCATTCTCCCGCTGCTGACCTCCTTGCCCTGGCATTTTTGGGATCCAGGCTGCGCAGCAGCGAGCGATGGCGCTGGCAGCAGCAGCCTGAGGCCGGCCAGCAGCATCCCCACGTGTGTGCTCGCTAATCGGAGGGACCGGCGGAGCACAAGATGAAGGCGCAGCCGGGCACTCGTTAGGCTGCAACACACACTCGCTTCCCAGGCAAAGAACACCGAAAACAAGGGAAAGCAGCGACACAGGCTCCAGCCTCCCCAAGGCTTTGTCCCTCCCCAGGAGGGAGCTCCGGTGAGGGGAGCACCAGCCTTAGAGGGGCTCCGAGCAGGCGAGGTGGGTTTGTTACAGAAGGAGTGTTTGTTACCGGCAGCAGCAGCAACTCCTTCCAGAGGAACAAAATAATCACACTGCTCATCAGTTTCATTTAATGAAACTGATGCAGAGCCTGCAGAGACAGTTCTGGTTCCAGCATCTCTGATGGGACGGCCGTGGTCTCTCCAGCCTTCAGGATGCACCAACCCCCTAAAGCCAGGGGCTGACCCAAGGGCTAAAAGGCTCAACGCCCCCCTCCCCACTACAGAAGCCGCAGCCGACAGCTCAGAAACCCACAGAGAGCCCAGGGGAGTTGCAGTTTGGAAACACCTATCCTTCCCTAGAGGGGATGCAGCAGGAGACAACATAATCCTGGCTTTAAAGTAAGTCATTTATCAAACTCACATGGTCCCAGGGCTGATCCCGCCCCACTCACACACATGCCCACACACCGACACACCCCTGAGCCGTGCCTGTACCTCGGAGGCCAGCGCAGCTCACCCGGCGCACGCTGTGCGAGGCAGGGATTTATCACCCACTGCAGCTCCATTTCTTTTGCAAAGCAGCATTTCCAAAGCAGGCAGGATGCGGGCTGTGCACGGGCACGGCCTCCCAGCCGCCATGGAAGGCTGCGCAGGGCACAGACCCAGCTCCGAGCGCAGCAGCCGGCACACCCAGGGCTCTGCAAGCACCTGCCCGAACCGAGACAGCTGCTGCTGTCGTTGGCATCAATTCATCCTTCCTCCTCGTATTCCTACTGCACTTACTGTCTTTCCCCAGGAGCATCCTCAGGGAACATCCCCTCGGTGCAGAGCATTCCAGCACCGCTGCCGGGGCCAGCCTCCCTCCTTCCCTCCCTCCGTGCTGTGGCCGGTTTTATTACCCCTTGGCCAGGGCACAAGCCAAGCACGGGGCCTCGAGTCCGCTCCTCGACGGTGAAATGCAGCAGCGACAACCTCAGCACGGAGCCCGTGGCAGCCGCGGGAGCGGAGGCAGCTCCGCCACGGCCCCCCCGGCACTGACCGAGGGTCACCGCGCACCGCTGCAGCGGGGGCACAGGCGGGAAGGGCACTGCTGACCACATCGCAAGGGTCAAGGAGCGGCTCGAGCCCACGCTCAACGCCCCGCAGGCAGGCCGACAGGTCGGCGGCACCTCCCGGGTTTGCCAGACACTGCCCGACGATGCCCCCCTGCCACCCGGGAGCCAGCAGCGCCCTGTGCTCCGCCAGGCACCGCTGCCAGCTCCCACCCGGCTGCGGCAGCTCCTCCGGCAGAGCCGG
The DNA here is from genome assembly GCA_013397815.1 of Aleadryas rufinucha. Lineage (NCBI taxonomy): Eukaryota > Metazoa > Chordata > Aves > Passeriformes > Aleadryas > Aleadryas rufinucha. Next base: position 1,052 of record VZTH01002297.1, on the reverse strand, counting down.
TCTCCTTCAAGCCGCCTTCCGACAACAAAAGCTGAGCCGAAACCTCCGGGCTGGCTGGGGAGACCTGGGCGACAGCCAGGAAGGGCAGGAGCCATTAACGCCGGCGTGTCCGGGCTTGAGGGAATGACGGAGCAAGCAGAGCCATCTGCCCTCTCCAGAAACTCCGCAGACCGCTGGGCAGAACGGCCCTTCACCGCGCTCCAGCCCTCGCCAGCTGTGCTCGAGCCCTGCCAGCTGTGCACAGAGGGGCAATAAACCTGCGGTTGGGATGTTTTTTGAGGCAAAACACAAAAATAAAGCGCGAGGACGAGGTGTCACTCGGGCACGTTTCCCAGCAGCTCCGCAGATCCTCGGCGCAAGCAAACACACTCCGCCGCCAGCTCAGCAGTGACACCCCAAAGCGCGGGCAGTGCCTCCCGACCCCCGGGGCACCGGGGGGCAGCGCCGGCAGCCCCCCGCACGTGGCCGTGTCTCCTCTGCGGCTTCTGAAGCGCCGGTCACGGAGCCCGCTGCCGTGTAACTTCCGCGGCCCTGGAGCTGATCAGATTCCAGCCGCGCTGGGGGAAGGGGTGTGGGGGGGCCCAGGGGCAGCACCGGCCCCGCACCGGCTCTGCGGCACCACGAACCGCCGGGGTCCGAAGTGCGGGCACGGGGCTGCGCGGCGGGAGGGATACGACGCTCTCCACCGTAAAACCCGGGGCGAGGGGGAACGGCGGGGGACCGGCGGGGGGATGACGAGGTGGGCGCGGGATCCCTGAAGCCGCGGGCAGGGGGCCGGGAGCCGGCGAGTTCGTACCCGCTCCGCCCGTAACGCACCGCCGCTCCCCAGCAGGACGGCTCCCGGCGAGCCGAGGGACCGGGAAGGCCGCGGGAAGCCCCGAGCGGGGACAGGCCACCCGGGTCTCCCCGCCAAGCGGCGGAAGGTGCCGGGGCGGGCTGGCAGACGCACTCGGCAACCGGGAGAGGCGACTGGGAGCGGGGGGAGCCGGCAACGGCTCCCGGGAAGGGCGGCAGCCCCCCGCCGCGGCACTTGCTGCAAACCCGCGGGAAGG